>CM034350.1:103769530-103854146 GCA_019925275.1 Mytilus edulis | reverse complement strand
TCCCGTAAAATTTGGATGTCATCAAATAAAATATCTGACGCCACAATGGAAAAGTGATTGTTGTATGCATCAAAAGTTCAATCGGCTGGGTCAGCCGTGATTAGCTATATTAAAGTTGTATTCAGACATGTCAGTTTTGGTACTTTGATGATGCGGCATAATAGTTTTGTTTTACACACCATCACGAACTACTTTAAATGTAGTGACTGTTATTTTGAATAAAGAGATGAAATGCTGACACTCTCATTTTATGCGGATTTTTTTTTGCATTTATATAGTTTCCCAATATTATTGATCACATGTACATTTGTGGTCCTACTAAAAACTCCTGACATTTAAAACATGGCTGATTAACTATGAATGTATATAGATTTACAAATTAAAGTTCACATATGGTCAGTTTTGGTCGAGGCGGTCAAATAATTTTGTTGTAAAGTCAGCATGAGGTATCTAAACTACTGAAATGTTGTTACGTATCAGTATTTTGAGTAAAAAGAGGACATGCTGGTACCCTAAATTTATGTGAACAAAAATTTGTTCTTATTATATTGCAATAGTGCTGTCTATTGTATTATACATTGAATCCTGACATAAAAAATATGGCTGACTAACTATGCGGGTATATAGATTAACAAATTAAAGTGCACTTATGGTCAGTTTTGGTCAATGCGGTCAAATAATTTTGATGTACAAGTCAGTATGAGGTATCAAAACTACTGAAATTTTGTTACGTATCAGTATTTTGAGTAAAAAGAGGACATGCTGGCACCCTAAATTTATGTAAACAAAAATTTGTTCTTATTATATTGGAATATTGCTATCAATTGTATTATACATTGAATCCTGACATAAAAAATATGGCTGATTTACTATGCGGGTATATAGATTTACAAATTAAAGTGCACATATGGTCAGTTTTGGTCAATGCGGTCAAATGATTTTGTTGTACAATTCAGCTTGAGGTATGAAAACTACTGAAATTTTGTTACGTATCAGTATTTTGAGTAAAAAGAGGACATGCTGGCACCCTAAATTTATGTGAACAAAAATTTGTTCTTATTATATTGCAATAGTGCTGTCCATTGTATTATACATTGAATCCTGACAAAATAAAAAATATGGCTGACTTACTATGCGGGTATATAGATTTACAAATTAAAGTGCACATATGGTCAGTTTTGGTCTATGCGGTCAAATAATTTTGATGTACAAGTCAGCATGAGGTATCAAAACTACTGAAATTTTGTTACGTATCAGTATTTTGAGTAAAAAGAGGACATGCTGGCACCCTAAATTTATGTAAAAAAATTTGTTCTTATTATATTGGAATATTGCTGTCCATTGTATTATACATTGAATCCTGACATAAAAAATATGGCTGATTTACTATGCAGGTATATAGATTTACAATTTAAAGTTCACATATGGTCAGTTTTGGTCAATGCGGTCAAATGATTTTGTTGTACAAGTCAGCTTGAGGTATGAAAACTACTGAAATTTTGTTACGTATCAATATTTTAAATAAAAGGCGACATGCTGGTATCCTTAATTTATGCGAACAAAACTTTGTTCTTATTATATTGTTATATTGCTGTCCATTGTATTATACATTGAATCCTGACATAAAAAATATGGCTGATTTACTATGCAGGTATATAGATTTACAAATTAAAGTGCACATATGGTCAGTTTTGGTCAATGCAGTCTAATAATTTTGTTGTACAAGTCAGCATGAGGTATCAAAACTACTGAAATTTTGTTACGTATCAGAATTTTGAGTAAAAAGAGGACATGCTGGCACCCTAAATTTATGCGAACAAAAATTTGTTCTTATTATATTGCAATATTGCTATCCATTGTATCATACATTGAATCCTGACATAAAAAATATGGCTGATTTACTATGCGGGTATATATATAAGATTTACAAATTAATGTGCACATATGGTCAGTTTTGGTCAATGCGGTCAAAACATTTTGTTGGACAAGTCAGCATGAGGTATCAAAACTACTGAAATTTTGTTACGTATCAGTATTTTGTGTAAAAAGAGGACATGCTGGCACCCTAAATTTATGCGAACAAAAATTTGTTCTTATTGTATTGCAATATTGTTGTCCATTGTATTATACATTGAATCCTGGCATAAAAAATATGGCTGATTTACTATGCGGGTATATAGATTTACAATTTAAAGTGCACATATGGTCAGTTTTGGTTGATGCGGTCAAATAATTTTGATGTACAAATCAGCATGAGGTATCAAAACTACTGAAATTTTGTTACGTATCAATGTTTTGAATAAAAAGAGGACATGCTGGCACCCTAAATTTATGCGAACAAAAATTTGTTCTTATTGTATTGCAATATTGATGTCCATTGTATTATACATTGAATCATGACATAAAAAATATGGCTAATTTACTATGCGGGTATATAGATTTACAATTTAAAGTGCACATATGGTCAGTTTTGGTTGATGCGGTCAAATAATTTTGATGTACAAATCAGCATGAGGTATCAAAACTTTTGAAATTTTGTTACGTATCAATGTTTTGAATAAAAGGAGGACATGCTGGCAACTGAAATTTATCCGAACAAAAATTTGTGGTCATGTGTGTAAATGAATTAAACTATTGCAGATTGTGACTGCATAGTTCAAGGATGTATTACTAACAAGGACGTATACAACTAACATCAAATATACTTCTTTCCAAAGATATACATAATAAAGTGCAAATATGGTTGAATTTGATAGGTAATGGAATATATATATTAAGTGCCCGTTATCATTGTAACCATTTTTTTTTTATAATTGATAGATAGTAAGATCACAGATAAATTATGAGCAAGATTTATGCGTACTTAATTTTCAAAAAATTTATTTTGTATTTAATACTGATATAAAACGGAAGTATTAATTTTACTTTATTTTCGATGTTTACACTACGAAACAAAGATATTAAAAATATTTTTTAAAAATCGTATAGAGCGGTCCTGGTTACAAGTTAACTTGGGAACAGGTCTGGTTTTGATCGGATTTGTCAAAGCAAAAGTTAACTTATGTTAACTTTGTGGCAGGACTGGTTTCGAAGTTCACTTATGTTAACTTTATGACAGGACTGGTTCCGAAGTTAACTTTTGACAGGACTGGTTCGAAGTTAACTTATATCAATAGCGGACCTGTTTCCAAGTTAACTTTTTGGCAGACATAAAAACAGTCCTAGGACCAAGTCCGATTTTCAAGTTAACTAGATTTTGGTCCTAGGACTGGTCAGAGCAGTCCTAAGTTCGGTCACAGGTTAACTTTGACCAGTCCAAATGACTGGTTATCAAGTTAACTTGCTGTACAGGTTAGGACTGCACCCATCTGTAATTATCAGAATGGGGGTTCTTGTTATTGTGATACTCACACAGAGGCATTACTGTGGATTCATTTTTTTTGGTGGGTACCAATTTTCGTGGTTTGAGGAAAATTTTCATATTCGTGGATATTTGATTTCGTGGTTTTTGCAAATTCTGCATACATTCCTTTAGAAAATTGCAAATATGTTAATAATTTGAATTCATGGTTCTTGTTGTACCCACGAAATCCACGAAAATTAGTATCCAACAAATATAATGTGAACTCACAGTATTTGCATTACTAAAAACCTGGCAATAATTTCTTAATACATTGTATACAGTATCCAAGTGGCATTCATTACCAGTATTTCCTTATTAGAATATTCACACTGTAGGAGTATTATAGGGTTATTGCATGAACTTATTGGGGAATATTACCCCGAGTGAAATTTTATATTGCACGAGCTTGCCAGTGCAATATATGTTCTACGAGGGACAATATTCCCCAATATTCATGCAATAACCCTTTTATTGTATAGCAATATAATATTTGAAAGTAAAAATTGGTTTAAACTAAGATTTTGTTGTTGATGACGTCATGAATTTTGAAGATTTATTGCACTAGTGCAATATTGAATTTATTGCACGCTAACTTTTGCTTACTTTCTGTGGGAAAAATTATATTGCTATGCAATAAAGTCATTTAATCATGGATGATATATTTTGCATTGAAAATCCACAGAAGTAAGAGTAAGTAACTAAGCTGAATAACACCCCCCCCCCCCCCCCTTTTTTTTTAAAGATTTAGTTTTATAAATAACATATTATACAATTATGGTATATATTATAAGACTGAAAAATTTGTGGTATTCTTAAATATCAATTTCTGTAATTGCAGATCTTGATAGTTGGTAAGAATAGATTTATGTATCCAATTAAAAAAGTGGCTAAGAGTCGTAAAAACTCGTCTATCTCAAAGAATAATAAGTCACAAATATTGATTCCTACAGATTTTGCATTTCTGATATAATGTTTCCAAAAAACATTTTCATACATCGTGTATAATTATGTAAAATAAGTCTCACAACTTTCTTTAAATTCAGAGTATCATTATCGTAAAACCCATTCAAAAGTACATTTACGAAAGGTGCCATATTTTAATGTCGATTAAATTTTCGGTTTATTGTTCCAATGTTGCACACCAAATAACATTTAAGGAATTAAAAGAGGCCTGATTGGATTTTCAGAGTAGAATTTTATTTAGTAGCAACAATAGAACATGTTCAATATCCTGTACGTTAATAGATATTTTATTTCTAGTTCGATGACAAGAGAATAACAATGAACTGTCAGTCGGTGTAGAGGTGAAGTCCAATACAGATCCTCGTTTACAGGTTTGTCAGTTAATTAATTAGTGTCTTTTACCATTGAAGATTTTCTATGAATTAGTATAAGGATTTGAAATGTATATATAATATATTCATCATATTCTAGGTTTGTTTTTGATTTAGTTAATAAAATACTATTGGGAAATTAAAAAAAAATGAAATTATTTATTAGTTCAAGTATTTAATTTACAAAAAGTGTCAATATTTACAATTCTTTGTTTTAATAATGATACATTTCCTAAATTAGATTTTTGATTATTTTTATTTGGAAAAGATATTACAAAAAATTTAATGCATTTCTAATCCTTCTATTTGCATTCTTATTTAGTGATTGATCTAAAAAAAAAGTTTTATATTTTCTATGATTTAAATATTAATGTAGCAATTAATGATATTTGTAGCAATTAATGATATATTGACAGTCATGTTCCATACAAGCTATATAGCTTTTCATTCTCAATTGACTCGTGATTTTTAAGATAGTACATGTATACATTTTACAATCTTACAAATCAAAGCAACAGTTTTCACATGAGAGGGATGAGCTATATAGAGAAAGTAAGAGAACTTAGGTTTTTTTGAAGAGGTAATAACTGGTTCTTTATTTAATTGTTACATAATCGTTTTTAATGGTGGGGTGGTAATACCAATTTATATGCCTGCACTTCTGTTTGAAAAATTAATTTATCCTTTCTGTAGTTAAGTGATCTTTGGAGGCAAGCAAGTATTATATATAATAAGTATAAATCACTTTGATGGCCATTTTGAAAATTTTGTTTAAAATGGTTGCAACTGAGATGTTAGGATTCATTTTAAAAAGCTTGATTGGTCTTTTTACCTTGTTATTTAATTCTGTCATTTATTGCAAGAAATGATGTAAAAAAAATATGTTGATAGAAAAAGTTATACCAGAAATCCAACTGTCATTGAAAACTATCTGCCAAAATATTTTTTTGTTTGTTGTTTTATTATGAATCAGGCAGTTCATTTTTTTCTTTTGAATGTTTAAGCTTCACATTTTGTCATTACTTGGCCTTTTATAGGTTACTTTGCTGTATTGGTTTTTTCTCATTGTTGAAGGCTGTAAAATGCCATTTAATTGTTTGCAGCCATGTTCTTAAATTAGGGACGTAAAGGGGGGTATCTGCACGGAAGAACGCAAATAAAATTGCCATTTCAGGATGAAGGAACAATTAAAAATGTCTTGCACGTTGATAGAGCTGTTAGTTTCTGCACCATTTGGTCTCTTGTGGAGAGTTGTCTCATTAGCAATTATACTATATCTTCTTTTATATATTTGAGACCAATTGTGTATAAAGATAAAACATAATCAAGAGGTTAAAAACCTAAACCGGCTGAAATAGAACAGTCCTAAAATTATATATAAGATCAAACCTGCAAGATAGAAAATTTATAGAGACCATGCACAGACCTTTTAAATCTGAATTAACTAAATGCAGCCGTGAAGAAGTACAAGCCACTATCATGCAAAAAAACCAAATTTTAATTAAAAAACAACATGAGATATCGAGTTATTAAAGTGTCAGATAAACAATAAGATTTAAAATCAACAGAACACATGAAAATAATATTTAGATCATTGTTTTATAACAAATTTAATAATGAATATAAGAGACAATCATTAAGAAATTGTATATAATTTCCCCATAAATTAATAATTTATATTCAGCAAACAGAACTTTTAATGGCTTAGCTAATGTATTCTATTTGAAGCTAATTTGAAACAATAATTATAGTCATTTTGATTTATTCTCTAGATCTTAGATTTATTATTTACAATGTTTGGAAAAAATTATTGTAAGTAAAAGCGAAAAAATGGTTTAATTGCTTTAAAAAAAAAATGACTTGGTCTTTGAAGGGGGAGAGTATTTTTAAGGCTGTTGAGAGTCAGATTCAGAAAAGTTGGAGATTTAGTATACAGATAAAAGCTGTGTTTTACACAAACATGTATTTTCAAAGTGTGAGGACCACATCAAGCAAAATAAAAAGTAAGGAGATGTGATATGATTGCCAATGAGACAACTTTTATATCCATCAGAGCACAAAAGGATGAAGATGTTAAAATACAATGTTTACCTGTAAAATACTTGCTTGATTGGTTAAATCAATGGAATAGTACATTATCAGAAAAGACACCTTGCTTTGATTTTCTGTGCAAAACAGATAAATTTTTTAACTGAGGCCGAATATCAGAAAAATAATATTGAAGAATTTCTCAGAGATCTTCTTGTAAAAAAGCAGTGAAAACTAATTTAATAAGAACTTGAATATTCTGTGAATACTTCCATGTGAGTTGAACAGAGACAGCATTATTTTTTTCAAAGGTCCATCAGTTAGAAACATTATGTGAAAGTTTGATTTTCTTGACAACCAAAAGCATTGTTAAAAAGTCAATTTACTGCACCACCGCTTAGCATATAGGTTGAAATAATTTGGAGCTTTT
This sequence comes from Mytilus edulis, assembly GCA_019925275.1. Classification (NCBI taxonomy): domain Eukaryota; kingdom Metazoa; phylum Mollusca; class Bivalvia; order Mytilida; family Mytilidae; genus Mytilus; species Mytilus edulis. The sequence continues at coordinate 103,846,951 of CM034350.1, read as the reverse complement.
CAAATGGTATTGAATAATCTGATTTACCCATGTCCATATATTAGTTTTCTTGTTTGAATTGTTTTATATTTGTCATTTTCAGGTCTTTTAAACCTGACTATGAGGTATGGGTTTTACTCATTGTTGAAGGGCATATGGTCACCTTTAGCTGTTAACTTCTATGTCAATTGGTCTCTGATTGAGATCAGTTGTCTCATTGACAATCATACTACATCTTGAAAATTTCATATTATTAAAAGCTCATATATGCCAGATCTTGATAAAATGAAAATACTGGACTTCTTTTCCCAAAAAGTCTTACAACAAGAATTAATTCTAAGTTTACTCAAATGTTCTTGCCTAAGAATGTGTTTACAACATGACATAAAAGATCGATCTTTGGTCCAGTATATAAACGGGTAAGATCGATCTTCAATCGGACTTAAAAAGTCAACCTCAAGAGGTGGTTTTAAAAAGATTGATCTTATTTGAATCGATCTTTTTTTTGTGTGTAAACGCTTTATAGGTTGCTTGCGATCGATCTTTTTAGGGTGAATGTTATATTTAGATACAAAAATAAAGGTCAGACCGGTTCTTTTTATGTTGCAGTGTAAACGCACTGGATTAAATAAGATGCGATCGATCTTGCGTGAGCAATGTTAACCAAACTGGTCTTTTTAACTCATTCGCCCCCAAGACCTTTTTGGAAAATCAGGCATTTTCGAAAATTTGCAAACATATGCAAATTATATGCAAATGAGCAAACTCCTGATGCTGTAACTGATGCTCATCTATTTAACTACTTATTGGATTTGGGGGCGGATGGCATGGGTGGGGGTGGGGTGGAAGGTGGAATATTTTCTCGTGGGTTTGAACCCACCCCCAGTGAAAAATGGTAATTTTCCGTCTATTTTCCGATTTCAAAACGACCTTGAGAGGTGAACACTGACAAGACTGTGTTTTTTTGTCATTCAAGTATTACCCTATAGTTACAGTAGTCCATTCATGCTAGCTGGGGGTATATTGGACTTCAGTGTCTTGCTTGGGAATTATTATTGTCAAGTAAGGTCTGCCTAAATGTCCGTTTTTATGGATTTTTGACAAAACGGTGACCTAGATTTTACAGACTAGATTCCTATTGGCCATATTATACCTGTTGTGTTCCTATACTACCTATGCATGCATATATGATAATAGTTTTTACCAACAGTCACTTCCAGTTACGTAGTGGCCATCAAAAGATGCCCACCCCCACCTGATTTTGGCTACTTTTCATGTTTTTTCCGATTTTGAACTCTTAAACGGCTTTCAAAGTGCCAAATTTTCATGAACAGACATCTGAGAAGAGTTGATGGACCATGAACTGCTTGGTTGAAGTCCCTGCTATCATGACAGTTCAGTTGGGGCAGTTCAAAAAAAGTATGGAGGGTCATACGGGCCACTAAATAATGGTTGTCGCCATCAAGACTACAGGCGGGATTGGGGTAAGGGTTAAAGATAGATTCAAATAAAGATCGATTCAATTATTTGGTGTGTGAACGAGGTCTTATCCTAGTATTTTTTTCTCATAATACATTTTTTGAAAAGAGCTGCTGATATTTTATAGCATGATAAATGGTAATCACATGTAGGATTGTAGTTGTAAAGCATTGGAAAAGTTATTGAACTCAATTGCATGCATCTTGTGAATTGTTTTTTTCTCAGTGCACTAGATGAACATTAGGTTTAGCTTCAGTCATGAAGTAATGTTTCAAGTGGCTCTTCTAGTAACAATATGATTAAACAGCTTGTTGAAAGGACGGATGATTAAAAGCTGCAGTATTGAGACCATGTTGACTTAATAGGCAACTGACTAATTACATTACCTAATAATATTTACCGCCATTCTTTGAAGATTTTCGTAATGTTTATATTTATAAGCTGATACATCAATTATCACATTAGTAAATAATTATTGCAAAATCAAAGTCATATTTTAAGAATTCAAAGCGTTTTTTTTTTATATTGGGAAGCTAGCTTGATGTTGAAAGGCTGGTATAAGACAAAGTGTACAATTTGTAAATGGTTGAGGTTTATAACTGAATGAACCCTCAAATGGAAAAGTGTTCAAAGTTAACTAACTGTGAAATCAGAAATTATTGCAAGATTTTTATTAATGCATATAATGCATCTGGGTAAGGATCGCAATTATAAATAACTGGCATTCTGATATCTGATACATACATTATCTGTATGAATATTTTCCTAAAATCGTAATCATTAATCTTACACGTTTGTCCCATTTTCGAAAATCGTAATAATAATGAACACAATAATTTCTGAATATACTGTATGAGGGTAGTAATGCCCTTTACCGTCAGATGTCAAACGGCCATTTTTCGGCTACCGTTAGGGTCAAATTGATTAAAATTTTACCATGGTTCATCAAAATATCCTTATCGTGGTTCGTCAGAGGTCTCAAATAATTATTGTTACCATTATTTTTGGAAAAAATTATTGTGATTCATCAAAATTATTTAATTTTTTTATCGTCTTTAGAAAGTGCATATTTAATCGTCATGCACCAAAAATTATCGTTTATGCCATTTAACAAGAACTTTTACCGTTATTTGTCATCAAAGTAACCCCTATTACCACCCTCCTGTATTTAAAGCTTTAATGAGGAATTTATTAAAAAAAAAAGTAAAAATCTTGTAAAATCTGTGTTCATTTACACCCCCTCTTGTATTTCTATAGTTTTAAAGTTATACCAGTTTCTGTTGAGCTTAAATCTTAACTTGAAGTAAGTAATCCCAATTAAACAAAAAAACACCAAAGGAAAGAACATATTGAATCTTTGATATTGAATCTTCAATGCAACCCTAAAATACAACCATCTGTTGTGTGAATATATCCTGGGCTAACATATACAAAAGCATGAGAAAATAATTAAATAACAATAAATAAATAGATGAAAAGTTTAGAAAAAAGGGTCTAATATTTTCTTTTTGCAGTTAGTATAAGTAATTAAGTTTCCAATAATGGAACAAACATTCTGTGAAGATGCTTGCAATGTTTATTCCTATAACTGATACATTCATCAACACATTCCTGAATAAACAATTAACGACTATGTATATTAACGAGAAAATGTGGTGTGTTAATTAACATCAGGTAATTGGCAGTAATAGGCTTGAGTTTATGTAGGAAATCTTATTTTTAATGGTTCACATAAACTAATTAGATCCAGTGAAAAAATAGATAAATGTTAATGGTTAAATATTGGCAGAATTGCTGAGATTCTCAGGTTTGAGAATGTCCATATTTATTACATTTTTGAAATAGTCAAAGAAAAACAGTAACTACTTTTCAGAAGGTTTTATTTGTGCAATAATTATATAATTGTCTTTTTTGATTTAAAGATCCCTTAGAAATCAAGTAAAAAAAAAACAAAAAACAATACCTTACATCCACATCATTTGGACTCGCTCTGACTTTGGTGGATATGAATCATATGAACTCCAGCTGAAAATTTCCAAATCTCCAGTTGCGGCTTGACAACTCTGTCACATGTATGTATGATTGACAATCATACCACCTTAGCCTTACATGCCTTAATGGCCTTTTTTATATGAAATAAGTTTAAGAATAACAAAGGTAGGGAAATTCAGATAAACACCCCAGAAAATTGCAAATACAAAGATAGACTCCAAAAGTTACCTTGAGGAACTCATCTTTTAACAAGGATTTGTATAGTGTCAACTATACTGTGCCAAAAAAGTTTAGCAACATTTTTTTTCTCCTTTTTTTTTATGATGTTTCTGCCAAAAAAAAAAAATTAAAAATCATTGATATAATCCTAAGATCTACCTGTAATTTTAGACAATCGTACTTTTTTCTGGGTGATTGATTTCGCGCCCTTTCAGCGTTGCAGGTGTAAATGATGTTTTACCTTCTGTACCTTTTATAACCTTTGTAACGAAACTTTAAAATTATTTTTCACTAAAGTTCAGTGACACACCATTGGTAAGAAAAACACATAAACTTTAGAAAAAGTTGCATGGGGCGTCAACCAGGTCTCCATGAAAATGACAGTCAGAAAGCTTTTGGAATGGTTGAATCCAGGATGAGTGTTGCCGACATCAGGACTCGATTTAATGTGAATAAGTCAACAGTTTAGAGACTGACAAACAGATATTGTCAAATTGCAACCTCACAGGATGGGTGGAGATATGGTAGACCCGCATAAACTAATATCAAAGGAGGAACGCCATCTTCGCTTAATTTCACCACGTGACAAATTTATTCTGGCCCCACGAGTAGTGCAGAGACTAAGGGCAGCTGCTGGAGTGTTTGCCAATCCTTCATTGATGCACGTGGAGTATTGACGAGAAAGTGATTTTGAAAAACACTATATGGATTTCCGCATTTTGACCCTACAAACAAAGAAATTTCTAGTGAATGTGAGTGCATGCATGTTGCTTCTGAAATGTCATAATTCCATTTTGTTATTCTTAAAATTATATATTGTTATGATTTTGTTATAAAATAAAATTTGTATTTTTGTTGCTAAACTTTTTTGGCTCAGTATATACAAATCCTTGCTTTTAAGTAATAGATGCTGATTATGTTTAATATTGATTCAAATGAAACCTTTTTAAAAAATTGAAATCATATCAAGTTTTGTCAAAGGAAAGTCACTTTCTATATACTTGATCCCATCATACCACATCACATGGCTTATATATCCAAATCCAAAATCAGGGAGGGATCATAATTCAGAGGAGAAATTAATGAACCATGTATAGCAGTGGGTAAGTAAAATCAGGATCCTTTTCCAACAGAGAAATTATTCTCAGTGAGAATAGGATCAAGTATTGCTTATCCAATATTACACATTGTTCACTAATTGCTCCTCCTGATTCAGATTTCATATCAAGGAAAACTGTTAAGGAAACCACTTATGTCAATCATATTTTGTAGTCAGTTGTACATGTACTGGCATTGGCACATCTTACATGTCAGCTCCAGTCACGCTTCAGTTATTTCCTATATGATCAACCCCCCTTTCTGGAAAAATTTGGTTGATCATATATGGAATCACTGAAGCGTGACTGGAGCTGACATGTAAGATGTGCCAATGACAGTACATGTACAACTGTCCCCCCTCCTCCCTCTAAATCCGCCTCTGATTTCATATTCCAAATATAAATTGCTGAAAAGTCAGTAATGAACCATTTAACAAGATGATCAGGCAAAACTGTTTGATGTATCACAATACACAAACCCCGATGATTGAATTTACTCTCTTCTGATGTAATTTGCTGAAAGTAAGTGGTGAACCATTTTGTACAAGGTCAAAACTGTTAGGTGATTAATTAAAAACTAATTCCATGTGTGCTTCTTGAAAGAAAAGTCTTCTGAACCCACATTATGCAGTGCGTTTTGAAGAAACCATGAAGTAGCCTCTGAGGAAGTAGCTCCTTGATTTTACTATCTTCTGATGTTACTCCTATATGTTCTTTTCATGTTTATGAAATCATCGTGTTAATTAGCTTCTGTTAATTAGTTATTTGTTTATTAACATGCCAAGGTAATTCCTTTGCTTACCTGTTCAAGCACGGAGAACAAGAACGAAGAAATACAATATGCTTTCACTATTTTTAAGTAGGCAACCGTTTTGTAACATTTGATGAGTGATGTTTATGTTTATTTTTGTAAATATTTCATCAAAATCAAGTATTTGTGTAACTATATTTTCCACTAGGTTACTGGTGCATTCTGAAGGTTTCTAGGTTTATTGAACATGTCAAAAAAGCAAGGTTGGCTGTAAGTGTTGAGTGATACTAATATAATGATTTGAGCAATACACAAACTATGAAGATAAGTTCCCACTTAAACTATGAATGATCTTTGGTTTTCTGTCATTAAGCTGATCTGTAGCTGATCATCTATTTTTTTTATTAAAGTTTTACCCTTACAGAAGTCAATTAATTGAAATAGTTTGACTTACTATTAAACCCACACAGCAGCATGGATATATGTAAACTTGGTCTAATTAACTGAATCTGACCAAAAAAAACTGAATTTATACTTGAAATTAAAATTTCAGACTGCATTGGATTTGTCATTTAAGGTGACTGTTTTGTGTTATCTCCCCTCATTGCAGTTTATCCATACTTGTACATCTCACTCAAGGTGACTATTTTGTGTTTTCTCCCCTCTAAGCAGTTTATCAATACTTGTAAATCTCACTTATGGTGATTTTTTTTTGTGTTATCTCCCCTCATAGCAGTTTATCATTACCTTAACATCTCACTTATGGTGACCATTTTGTGTTATCTCCCCTCTAAGCAGTTTATCAATACTTGTAAATCTCACTTATGGTGATTTTTTTTGGTGTTATCTCCCCTCATAGCAGTTTATCATTACTTTAACATCTCACTTATGGTGACCATTTTGTGTTATCTCCCCTTTAAGCAGTTTATCAATACTTGTAAGTCTCACTTATGGTGATTTGTTTGTGTTATCTCCCCTTAGCATTTTATCCATACTTGTACAATGGTTAGTCATAAAATAACTGTAAACATGTTAAAAATGTTTGTTGTAATCATTTTAGTATATATACTTAGCAATTAAGTTATTAACTGCAAACATTGATGAAATAAAAAAAACCTAGTATCTTACTGAAATTCAACATTTAACATATATATACAGGGAGATAACTCATACCAGAAAAACAACTAAAAGAAGTGAAATTTTTATTAAATTAATCAGCATTTTTCAATATCTCAATACACATTTTTTTTTCAAGAGTTGTTTTTCTTCTGTTTCAGAGCCTTCAACAATGAGCAAAGCATTTCAAAGTGATAGAAAGCAATGTTTATAGTTTTAGTTTTCTAAATTGACTTGTTTCATATTTTTCATGTATGAGTCTTCTATAAGCTAAGTACTTATAATACGGGATAGTTTTTATGATGGTTGAAGATAGTATGGTTGCCTTTAATTGCTAACCATTCACTTCATTGAAGTTTGATGGACAGAGTTGTCACATTTTCAAACATACCACATCTCCTTATTTTAATATGTATATTAATATTTACTATATTAAATCACATTGACAATTTAAAATTTGTTGACCTGAATGTTCATTTTAGATTATTTGAAACAGCAATGATGTAAATGTGCAAAACATCAATAAGGGTAAATAACTCTTACAATTTATTGTTTTGAGAAATTGTTGCATGTTGAACCAGATATTTATATGACAAACGTTTGCTTCTAACGTGTTCAAGGAAATGGCTCCATTTATAGAATTACTGAAAATAAACTTGTTCCTAATCAACGCTAATAACTGTTTTGACAAATTCTTCTACAACAAATCTACTCAAATGGTAATTTTACAGGAAAATAATCGTAAATGAAAATTGCTCTGATGTAATTGTAGAAGAAAATAGCCAAAACCTATGATTACGGAATTGGCCAAATATAATTACAGTTGATTGAGATTTGACAGAATTTTTGTTTATTTAGAAGACAGATTGCTACTACTGTGTCTGCCGAGATTTAATTTGTTGCTTGCTGTTTAGGGGTTGTATTATTATTGACAATTTATCACAGTTTGATTGGAAGGAGATGTAACAGCGTTGACTCAATAATGATTAAGCCCATGCAATAGCTTGACTTAATTGTGTGAAAAAATACATTACAGGGCCAATACTAAATCATTTATTTCCTTGTGTTGTGATAATGATTAAATTTGTATCCATGCTTTAGAAAACGTTTAGATTAAGCAAATGTACTTTGATTTCTTTGTCTTGATGATTGCATATTTGTGACTCTTTATATGATGTGGGTTTTTTTCGTACTAAAAAGAGAATTTGAAATTAAAACAAAAGGTTACCCATGTTTATAAATGATTAAAAGTTGTGACCTGTTATTAAAAAATTTCTTTAATTGCTTTCTTCTTGAAGTGATCTGAAAGTTATTCAAGCTACTCAGTGACCTTTATTCAGGCTACTCAATGACCTTTATTCAAGCTACTCAATGACCTATGTTGAAAACCAATATGATTGAACAGTGACCTATTTTTGTAAATTTCTGTGTCAATTAGGTCTCTTGTGGAGAGTTCTCTCATTGGCAATCATACCACATCTTCTTTTTATTCCCCACTTATGTGCATTATGTTTTTTCTGGTCCATCTGTTCGTTAATCCGTCCGTCTGTCCCGCTTCAGGTTAAAGGTTTTGATCAAGGTAGTTTTTGATGAAGTTGAAGTCCAGTCTACTTGAAACTTAGTACACATGTTCCCTATGATAAGATCTTTCTAATTGTAATGCCAAATTTGAAATTTTTCCACATTGTCACAGTCCATTAAACATAGAAAATGATAGTGCGAATGGGACATCTGTGTACTATGGACACATTCTTGTTTTATATGATATAAATTTTGGTTGAAACAGCAATATAACACTATATATATAGAAATAAAGTTAATACTCAGTTAAATGCATTTATTTAGCTATTTTCTACTTTAATATAAAAAAAAGATATTTAAGGGTTTTTTTAGCAGTTCACTGAAAACAGTGAAAGTGAAAGCATTTCTAATGGATTATGGTGTACTCCTATAGACCCTGTTTAAATAGAAAAGAAGGCATGGTGTGATTGCCAATGAGACACTTTAGGCTCCACCATAATTGCCTAATTGAAAATAAAAGTTAGAAACTATAGGTCACTGAGGGCACAGTCGCTTGAATTTAAGTGATATATATATGAAAAAAATACACAAAAATACTGTTACTATGTATATAAAAAGATAATAAAAAAAAGTATTTTTTTAATTTTTTTATATCTATATCACTAAAATTCAAGCAACTGTGCTGAGGGTGGTAAAGGGTTATTTTCGTGCAATGTGTTTTGCCATTTTTATTTTACGTGCATCCGTGAAAAAGGTTCATTATTCACTAAGAAATCTGTATAAAAATCAATGTGCAAGACATTTTTAATTGTACGTTCATCGTGAAATGGCAATTTTATTTCTGTCCTTCTGTGCAGATACCTCCCCTTTATATTGCCACTGAGCGTCACTATAAAGCCATCAACACTGAGTAAAACCCACATTTATATCAAGCCATAAAAGGCCCAGAGATGAGAAATTCTTGTTTTTTTTTATTTCTATAATTCCTTGACAATGAACTTCCTATAAGTTGAACATACATTAATTGCTATTAAATTGAAAAAAAAAAGAAATAAACTCAAACTTTCTTCCACTGTATGGTTAAATCATTGTTTTAAATTGAATCAATATGTAGAAATGCCATTAGTTTTTTTTTAAGAAACAACCTTTCAAATCTAATTTGAAAAAAATGATCAACAAATATTAATTTTCCACTCTGTTTTTTCTAATGCATAGTTCTAAAAAGGGATTCCATTAATATTTGAAAAATCTTGGATCAGTTTCAAATGCAGATTTGTTTTAAAATACATCTGTGAAAAAAATAGATAATTGAATTCTGGTGTTGATGTTTTCTTAAGAATCGGGGATTATTTGAACAGAAGACATTATCTATTGTTATGGAAAAAAGATAAAAGAAAGAATGTGAAAATCATGCCTTTATTCAAGTCCTTCCTCTCAATCAATCAAATCAATCTTTAAGATGTACATTTTAATGCTAGCTTAATTGAATTTAATTTCACTTGGTTAAATAAAGGATATCATTTCTGGCAAATACAGGAAGTTAGCAGATTAAGTAGACTCTATTCTGAAGACGATGAGAGCTTTCTGTCAGTATCAATCCGCGGGTATCAGGTCTGTATAAATGTACTTCAAGTCAAACCATTGATTTTAACGAGTTTTCTCGGATATTAGACTTTTAAACTAATGTTGGAAGGGAAATTTAAAGGAATGTTTTATCACATCTTATTTAATTATATAACAGCTTCTTTGATTATGTTAAAACTACCTATATTATCTTTGATCATCCCTTTGATGTATTGTTGTATTGGCTTTCGTGTCTACATGTGTTTTAATCTAATGGCATTAGACCCATTCCTTAGGGCTTTGGTTTTCTAAGCACTCTGATCTACTTCTCAATAGTTCTCTGTACCAATTTAGCTTAAAACTGATTTGAAATTGTGATTAGCTGCAGAGAAGTTCATCTTGATAAGGCAGATTGTTATTTAATTTGGGTAATACGTTAATACAGGTGATTAGTCTAATATTAAACAAGGAACTAGGTTAGGAGTTCGGACTTCAACTAAGACCAGATATATTTTTTAGTAATTTAAAATGGCAAATAATCAGTTCTTTATTTTATTTTTTGTCAAAATATTTAAAAACAAATTGCTCAGGTGGAACAAGGGCAGGTGAATGAATGACTGAACACACCACACAATTACAAGAACACAACCACAACATAAACACAATGACAAGAACACAACCACAACACAAACACAATCCCAAGAACACAACCACAGCAAAATGCACAATGCAACTACACCACAGCACAACACAAACTCGACCACACATCACAATACATTTTTTGTACAACCACATCCCAACACAACAACTAAAAACAAACACAACCACACCACAACACAACACAAACACAACAACACCACAACTTTACCACACCACAAAACAAACAGGGACTTCTCTTGAACTAAATTTTAATGTGCGTATTGTTATGCGTTTACTTTTCTACATTGGCTAGAGGTATAGGGGGAGGGTTGAGATCTCATAAACATGTTTAACCCCGCCGCAATCTTGCGCCTGTCCCAAGTCAGGAGCCTCTGGCCTTTGTTAGTCTTGTATGATTTTTAATTTTAGTTTCTTGTGTATAATTCGGAGTTAAGTATGATGTCCATTATCACTGTACTAGTATACATATTTTTAGGGGCCAGCTGAAGGACACCTACGGGTGCGGGAATTCTCGCTACATTGAAGACCCATTGGTGACCTTCGGCTGTTGTCTGCTCTATGGTTGGGTTGTTGTCGCTTTGACACATTCCCATTTTCTTTCTCAATTTTATTTTACAACACAACCACACCACAGCACAACACAACACAACCACAAAACAACCACAACACAGTACAAACACATAAAACCACAAACACAATCACTTAACACCACAACCACCACACTACACCACAACACAAACACAACCACTTCACTACACAACAAAAACACATGAAACCACAAACACAACCACAAACACCACACCACTCCACAACACCAACATAAACAAAACCACTTCACAACACAACGCAACCACATCACACCACACCACAACAAAAACACAACCACTTCACATCACAGCATAATGCTCACAATAACAGAAAACAACAGCTAAAACAAAAACTCAAACAAACAACAATAACAAATCAGTGGTTGTCTTTTGTTGTGTCTTATCAGAAAATATCATGAAAGAATTTCTTCTTAAAAAGTCTGTTAAAAAATAATTTGAATTTATGAACAGAACATCTATGAAGCAATTTCACTAGAATTCTTCAACATAAAAAATCCATTTATTTTATAGAAATTCATAAAATTGTTTATTTTCAGTTGAAAACATTGTTACATACCAGACAAAATATTTCATTTAAGTGGAAAAGAGACAGGAATATTGTTGCTTTACAAATTTGAAGGTCTGTCACACAGTAAGATTAGAAGCATCTAGATGTTTTATTAAATTCCTTGCTTTTATAAAAATAAATCTCAAACAGGTTACAACTAAAACCAGAAGGGAAATTAATTACAAAATTTATTTCTGTCTGGAATTGTTTACACATTAAAAAGAATCTTAAAATGTGTGTCTTTGAGACACATTACTTTTAATTAAATCGTTTATATTAAACCAGATGTAAAAAGTAATGTCTTTAGAACATGAAAAAATAGCCTTTCCCACAATATAATTTCTGAAGGCTGTGTTATAAATAAATTATCCTAAACAAAATAAAAACCATTCTATATATAGTCTAAGAAATGAAAATTATGAAATCTTTGTTATACTTTTATTGAGCAAACAACATTATTTTCATTGAAATTTTAGCATTTTAGACATTGAAAGTATAAATTGGCACTAGAATACCGGTGAAAATGGGCCATTTGATAAAATCCTGAATGAGCTGGTAAATTCATAGTTCACAACTACAAAACAGGTGTATTGGAAATTGTGACGAAAAAGATCTTGTATTTAAATTTCAATAGCTTTCTTTGTATATAATATCCAGCCTTTTCTTAATTCACTTTTATTAATCTCATATTTTTTGTCCATTGATTAAAAATTGCAAAATAAATGCATACTGCAATATAATTATTGACTTAAAATTCCAGTATTCTGAGTATTACAGAGATTTTAGTGTAAATCAGTTCAAATATGAGAAGATTATGTCATTTACATTTTTCAGATAATAATATTGTATGATAATGTTTTACCATATGGCTAATGTTAATGCTTGTCAGAAATAATGTAAGAAATTATGAAAGGTTTATTTAAGTACCGGTCTTTGTAAGAATCATGCAGGTTCCTGTTGATGGGCGATTTATGACCCCTCTTCAAATGTCTTTATATTTTGTTTATGATGAAGGTATGGTATGAAAATAAGTTTTCTGTATTAATTTTTTCTTTTCAACCTTGGTTGCCATTGAAACCATCCTTACAAAATTTTGCCTAAATACGTCCATAAGTAGCCTTTGAAAATTGAAATATAATGGATTTTAAAGAATCATAGAAATAAAGTTAATCAATACAAACAATATGTATATTTACAGTATTGACAAACACAACCCCAAACTATACAAAAACGTTAAAATTTTGAATTTACTAAATAGTTTGTTTCCATAGCAACCATTTAAAAATGTGTTAAAATTCGAAAATGAAAAATTTCAAAAACTTTAAAATTTTAAATCTGTTTATCTCCCAAGACCAACAATACCATGACATGTCATTGACAAATTTTGAAAGACCACATTCTATATATTAAGAAAATAAAAAGAAAGTCGTGTGTTTTTTTTTCTTTAAAAAAATAATTTTAGTCAAAAATTGTCAATTTTCACCAAAATTCAGATTACCAAACAGATGAATACTGAACCATTTTGAACTTAAAAAGCTAAAACATTCCATTTATCCGTGCATTCCTGACACAAATTTGGTAATTATAAATGAGAAACTATGATTGATAGAGATATTTTTGTAGAGAAGGACATTTTTTTCTTTCTGGGCATCGTGCCCCCCCTTTTTTTTTCAAAATTCAAAAAATTATTAAAAAATTTAAAAGATGGAATTCAATTGTGAACATTTTGAGCATTAAAACATGAAATTTCTTCAAAGGGTGAGGGCAATAATAGAACCCCCTACACCATTTTTATATATTAGATTTTTTTTTAGAAATGGGGAATGGAACAACCCAAACAGAAATTTAAAATCTTTAGATGCTATTTCATGGTCTTTAAAATTGACTCTAAAGAACCTGAATCGATCACCTGTAATTTTTGGTTAAATCTTGCATCAATGATTATTTGTCCCTTCAATATATATCAATGAGTGGCTTAACAATTCCATTTAAATGTTCTTTGTATCTGTCGTTTTTTTCTTCAAAAGCAAAAAATGAATTTTACCCCTATGTTCCATTTTAGCCATAGTGGCTAAGTTTCTTGAAGTACAAGGAAATAAAAAACTAAATTTATACAAGATTATAACTCCCAAGTTGGGCTGAAATTGATTAAGCATATTCAGAAGAAATTTTTTTTAAAGGAAGCAAACTAGATGAACAAATTGTGATAAATTTCTTTGTAGGGCTATAACTCCATAAGGAGTCAATTGACAATTCTGGTCATATAAACTTTTTTGTAGATCCTACTTTGCTGAAAGTTGTGCTGTTAACAGTTTATCTTTGTCATTAATAATATTCAAGATAATAACCAAAACTGCAAAATTTCCGTACAATTAACAATTTAGTGGCAGCAACCCAACAATGGGTTGTTAGATTCATCTGAAAATTTGCTCTTAAAAGGCTTTAGTGTTTGAGATATGAGCTACACACTGCATTTTACCTCTATGTTCTTATTTTACCCATGGCGGCCATGTTTTTTTACAAAATAGAAAATAGAACACAAACTTTATTCTAGATATCCTAAGGATCATTCAGTTTATAAGTTTTACTGGAATTGGTTCAGTAGTTTCAGTGGAAATGTTTCAAATATTTTACACCGGAAAGACGACAACGGAAGCAAAGTGATGGCAAAATTCACAGTTCCTTTGAAACGGTGACCTAAACAAACTACGTCCGTTCTATCAGAAATAAACTGAAAATAAAAAATAAAAAATTTGTACCATCGAGAGCGCTAACAAGGCCACTTTCCATAAATTTTAATATATTTAAGGGTCATAACTCTTTAAAAAAAGTCAATTGTCCATGATTATAGAACTCATCCGAGATATTGTTGATATTAATCTAGTGTATAAGTTTCATTAAAAATCTGGCAAGAATTGTACATGTGGGAGCGTTAACGGGGCTATTTTCCATAAATTTATTATTTTCAAGGGTTATAACTGTTTTTATAAAAGTCGATTGACCACCAATATCTAACTTGTTTGAGATATTGCTTATAATAACTTAAAGTATTAGTTTCGTAAAAATCTGACATAATTTGTACATGTGCGAGCGCTGCAAGGACAGCCAGATGGACACAAGGACGGATGGCAATCAAAATTTTAAGCAGACCATTTTGTTTAAACAAAAAAAATTAAGTTCTAATTTCAATTTTTTTTAATTGAAAATTTTTTGGTCGTATATTGGTATCACGTTGGCGTCGTCGTCGTCCGAAGACATTTGGTTTTCGCATTCTAACTTTAGTAAAAGTAAATAGAAATCTATGAAATTTAAACACATAGTTTATGACCATAAAAGAAAGGTTGGGATTGATTCTTGGTGTTCTGGTCCCAACAGTTTAGGAATTAGGGTCAAAAAAGGGCCCAAATAAGCATTTTTCTTGGTTTTCATACAATAACTTTAGTATAAGTAAAAAGAAATCTATGAAATTTTAACATAAGGTTTCTATGACCACAACAGGAAGGTTGGGATTGATATACATATTTGTCAAAATCAAAATGAACACCAGAAACATGCACACTCTGTCTCTAGAGTACATTAAACATATTCAAAGTGGAGCATTTGGAAGCCTGAACAACTATCTATAGTATAGCTTGGGCACTTATGACAGCATTTCATTTGGGGTTGTATGGCGGATGTTCGTGTAGGCCAGCCATTGACCTAACCCGAATAATTCAGTCGTTATATTCCGCTGATCTACGAAGGCTACATTAACGCCTGAACGTCTTCCTCGATCAAGACTGTCAACCGGAAAATTCACACCGCTTTGCAATATTGGAATTTTGATTTAAATCTGGCAGCTAAAGAAGGAGGAGTTCCGGATGTTAATTGATGATAAATGATGTAAACTGATGTTAATTAATTATTATCGGATTTGTGTTAATTGAACACACGTGTTTGGTAAGACAATTTCAAGAGAGTTGCGCAGACTCATATCCTGATCACCGCTGATTGGCTCTCTCTCACAGAGAGCAGGCGACGTGGCCAATGATCACAAGGAGTTTAAGCCCTCGTGTGGGAGAAAATCGGACACGGAAAGGGCTTGAATTATTCGAGTTACCATTGACCATATTGTTCAGATAATATAAATTTTGTTTTGGATTTGAATATCTGAAAGTCAAGATATAATTTGCTGAATTTATTTGCCAAAAATCAAAACAAAGTCAAATGTGGAAATGACAAATGAAAATAAAATGAAAAATTTATCATTTTATCCATAATTAACTTTCTCAGTTATGTACACTTTTTTTCTCAGTGTCTAAATTCACCCTTTTTTTAGTTTTTCCCATGATAATCCAGGTTAGAGATTCTGACAGTATTTTAGTACATACCCTGAGCACTGATCCTACACAAAATTAATGTTTCCCAGAAGATAGGTGTAATGCTCTTTATTGACAATATATATCATAAGTGTTATTAT
Organism: Mytilus edulis; assembly: GCA_019925275.1. NCBI lineage: Eukaryota > Metazoa > Mollusca > Bivalvia > Mytilida > Mytilidae > Mytilus > Mytilus edulis. The sequence continues at coordinate 103,830,960 of CM034350.1, read as the reverse complement.
TTGATTGTTACATTCTCCTCTGATGTTACAAGAAGTTTATCCTCAAATTTGAAGTATTATGCTTCTATTAGTAAACACGTTTCTTATTATAACCTTCAAAATTACAAACAAAATTATTCATTTGTATGTTATATATTTATTCGAACTGAAATTTGTTTTTGATAGATAAGTAAGATGAAGTAACCCATGTGTTGTACTTTTTAAATTGTACCAATGCAAAATAAACAAAAATTTAAAAAGTTGTAGATCTATTATTATTTTTAAAAGATGATTGAAGTATTCAAGTAATTGATAAAAAAAAAATACAATAATTATAACATCTTGTGCTGCTTTTTATATTCTTTGCTGGATGTCTGCAAGAAATGTTTTACAGATTATTATATAAGCTGCCTTCATTTGGACTAGAAGAAATTTATATTGTAATATTGTACATGAGTATCAATGTATTTAGCTGTCTGAATACTTTTAAGTCTCTAGGTTTGTGGAACAGTATATCACAGGAACCTGAGTTGTCCTTCACACTGTTTATTTATCAGTTATATTTTGACTAGAGTTAGTACTGGTCCTGATTACATTCTTAAAATTATATTTTTCATATTTTTTTAATGGAGAGCTAGTTGAAACAAACATTTCCATTCTCAATTTTATTATTAATAACTCAACATTTACAACTGATACTGGCAAATATTTACACATTATCTTACATCAAACAAACTCAGAACAAATAGAATTAAATATTGAACTGGTACCAGAAGTTTAAATGAAACAAGACCTTTTCTTGTGAATTGAAACACGAAAAATACTGTATTGTATGAAAAGATACTAAATATTGAACTGGTACTAGGTTAAAATAAAACAAGCCCCTCAGTGAATAAAAATATATAAAGAGAGATCGAACAAAATATATTGAAAATGTACCAGAAGATTAATCAAAACAAGCCCCTCAGTGAATGGAAACACAAAAAATAACTGCATGTATAAGTATTTAACTGGTATCAGAAGTTTAAGCAAAAGAAGCCCCTCAGTGAATGGAAACACATATAGAAATGATAACTTAAAATATTGAACTGGTACCAAAAGGTAAAACAGAGCAGGTTGTTCTGCTGTGATTACAGTATTAGATTATGATAAAAGTAATTGAAAATCTAGATAAGTAGCCGATCAACAGAACGTTTCTGTGTCAAGTTATTCCAGTATGAATGGTACTAAATCTTGTGTACTATCAGAACTTATTATAAAGCAAATTATAAGTCAAAGTGTTTTGATCAGATGCCAGTTGTTATAAAAGAGGATCAGAGTTAGAACCGAGGATCAATGAGAGAATCGGAAGCATTCAATCAGCCTCCTTGGTAATTAACCCTCCCTTATCCCTTATCATGCTCCTGTATCATACAGGTGCTTTGAAAAACAATGAACTGTGAATGTATCATCAACAAGATTTATTATGAAACAGTTTTAAATAATATTATGGAATATAATCTTCAACAATCAGTGAGAAAGAGTAACAGCATGGTAATCTGCTTACTGTAATGTACATGTGGAATACATTGTATATTTGTGATTTTAAATATGAATCTTAAAAATGATGATTTTTCCTTTTGTTGTACGCGAGTCCTTGGAGCGATGATTATAAGTGCAATTGAATATAATATAATTAATAGGTTTTGTCCTAGGCTCACATAATAGACTTAGAGTATACTTGAAAGAGTATTAAGTTGATTTTAAGTACAAATGAGTCACTAGACCAGGGTATTATTGCAAAAAGAATAGGTCAAATTTGGTTGGGTTATTATATAATCTTCCACTGTAACTATTTTAAAGGCCTTTGATCTCTTGAAATTTCTTTTTCAGTCCTAACTTAGCACTCCTTAAGTTAGGATTACTACTACTGGAATATAAAAAAAGAAGATGTGGTATGATTGTCAATGAGACAACTGTCCACAAAAGACCAATATGACACAGACATTAACAACTATACCGTACAGCCTTCAACAATGAGCAAAGCCCATACCACATAGTCAGCTATAAAAGGCCATGATGGAAGCTTATTTGTTGTACATCAAGGGCTTTCACTTTGGAGGCACTTATATAATGAATTGTACCTTTGTTATTCTTTCTTAATTGTTGAAGGCTAAATCCAGAAAAGCAGTTAGGAGGCACCAAATTTAACAAATGTTTCAATGTTACTCCTGGAAAGCGTTTTGTATTGCACCAAAGTTATTTCCAAAAAGTGCTTCAGTTGCACCGAAGTTTTATATTGTGTTGTATAAACAGTGCACAAAACTTGCGTTATAGATGAATTAAATATATGTTATTTTTATTTTGTAATTCTCAGGTCCCATTGTGGAACACTCCTTAGCTAGAATATTATACTGATATTGATGTATAATCTGTTGTAACTTGGCTTTCACCTTTTCCTGAAGGCAATAGCAGAGTAAACCATTTAATAACAATTGAAGTCTATAGCTTTGTTTTCATTAATTATCTCTCTAATCAAGTTGTGTTGATTGATTGATGATCAAAGTAGAAAGTAAAGTCAGACTGTAAACAACTTCAGAGAGATCCAATACACAAATAAACAACACCGATGTACTCTAATTAAAAGTTTGTTTAATTAATTACTTCAAAGGGAGATCACTGTGTAGATCAGTCAATCAGATGAAAAGACTTTCATTCATAAACCACAAAATGATGTGGGATTAAATGATGGTATGATTGGGCTTTATCATCAAGAGTCAAACAAGCTACCTTTTTGCTACTGTCAGCATACATTTAATGAGCCTTAAATTTTAACTGGTTCTTAATATCTTTTCTCCTGCCTCAAAGTGGAAAGAGCAAGACTTATACTTTTTGTGTACTGTTTCTGGCAGGGGCAGCACAAATTTATGAGTTTGTGATTAGGTCAATTTTAAAGTGAACTATTAGTGCATGGAAGGTCACATACGGTAATCCTATGCAACAATGTTTTCTGTTGTCTTAGGTCTTTCACCAATGCTCAGTAAGCCTCACTTATTACTTAGAAAGTCTCACCTATTCAGATCCATAAATCAGAACATTACCAATCTTTGGGTATTATAATGTCTCTTACAGTGAAAAAGATCCCAAAATAGATTTTGAGGTTCAAGGTCATTCAAGCTAGCTGAAATTTATAGACCTAAACACAGACTTTAGAATCCTTACAGATCACACCTGACACCTTGTGCACCCATGGTGCATCTGTCTAATTCTGCATTTATCAAAAAGTCCAATAGTACAATTTAAAATGAAGGATTTGGTTTCGAATTAGTAAATCATGATCTTGGTTATTAATTTTAAAGATGCTCATGTTCAGCTTTGCAATTTTTTTGACAGACTCCACATCAAGAAGCATTATGGTATATTACAAGATAGAAGATTGTTAAATTTATCTTAGACTCCCCCTGGTGATGATTTATTTATGTACAGTTAATTGTTTGCAGGTGATGTTTTATAGTCTGGTCAAGGATTAGTTTCCTCTTGCTTAAATCATTTTATGAAAATTTTCATTAAATTTGAAGATAGCAATATTTACTTTTATTAGTTTCCATTAAATAATATGTTCTATAATATAGCTTGTCAGGCTTAATAAAGATTAATCAGTCTTCTCACTGGTGAATTATCTTTGAACAATTTTTTCTGAATTCTTCCTGCATGTTTTTACAGAAAAGATTTGTAGACATGTTAATCTATTGTCTTGCAATTAGTCATTACCTTTCTGGTTGAAACTTTAAAAAGAGCTGTTTAAAAATTAATTTGTTTTTACAGAAAAAATGTGTAGACGTCTTGCAATTTGTCATTACCTTTCTGGTTGAAACTTTAAAAGAGCTGTTAAAAAATCAAAGGAGCAATTATTTGGCTACTGAAGCTGTTTAAAAAAGTTAAATTAGAGATGACTTTCAAATTCCTGCACTTTCAGTCAATTTGCTATGTCATTCAAATTCGTGGACTTTTCTGTAAATTTGCTATGTCACAAGGCATATGTTGTAATGTCACAGAAGAACTGATTGTTTGATGATCTGTGTTATAAGCCTTTGAAACTTGTTATCAATAAATATTGGATATTATATAGTCATAAATGTCAGTTGTGCTGGCACTGTTTTGAAATAGATATATTTTACCTAAAAAGACTATGCAACTATCAGTTGTGCAGTCTCAGCACAATTTTATGTTTTGTATAATACTGTCAAACCTGCTCAAATGACCACCTGTATTAAACAAAAAAACCTTTAATTTAGATCCCTTTGTAGTACAGTTCATACAGATTGAACCTGTATTAAAAGACCACAAGTCTTAAGAGACCACTTATTATAAAATCCTTAAAAAAACTCTTGTACCAAAATTAAAGAATGTGCAATTCTTTTATTTTTAAAGGAAATTTTCTGGTTTAATGCTTGCATCATCATCCTTGTGGTCACTAACATTGTAAGAGTATACATCAATGGATAGGTTCTCAGGACATTAATTCATGTTAGGGCCTTTTACAGCTGACTATACAGTATGGCTTTTTCCTCATTGTTGAAGGTTGTATTGTTGCCTATAATTACATCCACTTTATTTGAACTTTGTTGGATATTTGTCTCATTGACAATCATACCATACTTTTATAAAAAACTTTATATTATTATCATCCTCAAGAAGTTTAAGAACACTATTAGGGACATGGAAATTTGAGGAAAGTCTACTTGCTAAAAAACATTTTTAATCTGTTTTATTGATTATTTGCCAAACTTTGTTAATAAGTTTAAAAAATCCTCACTTTTAATTATATTTATGATTGTTAGGGAAATTAATAGCTATGATTATAGAAATAAATTCCAAGTAATTTATCTATGAACCATGATGTGGACTGTAGGCTTAATTATTTGAAATCTCATTTTCTTTTCAAGGGTCTAACTACTATTACAATGTATAGTTGTTATTTTATTAAGAGGGCCAACCAAAAACAAATTTCATCACCAACTAGCTCCTAGATCCTCAATGAGACCACCCTCAATGTTGATCTTGTAGTCTTCAGGGTACAAAGTAGAAGAGAGTAGAGAGTTTACATTCCAAACAGAATAAATCAAGATATCTATATATTATTATATAATTTCTTTCAAGTGATTTTTATCATCCCACTAGGACATTTTTATGTTTTGATCAGTTGGCTATCAATATCAATTAACATTAATTATGTTTTATCAAGTTTTAATTGCACAAATGCATACAGCTGTTTTGTAATATAAACTGGTACAGCAGGTTTAGATGAATATATTGAACAACATGAACTCATTGAAATTTATAAGAAACACATGTAGGTTTAGTGCCCTTGCTTGAATGTAAAAAAAGAAAGGGAAATGGTTGTATGATTCCAAATGAGACTAATAAAATTGAGAAAGGAAATGGTGAATATGTCAAAGCGACAACCATCCGACCATAGAGCAAACAACAGCCGAAGGCAACCAATGGGTCTTCAATGTAGCGAGAATTCCCGCACCCGTAGGTGTCCTTCAGCTGGCCCCTAAAATATGCATAATAGTACAGTGATAATGGACGTCATACTAAACTCCGAATTATACACAAGAAACTAAAATTTAAAATCATACAAGACTAACAAAGGCCAGAGACTCCTGACTTGGGACAGGCGCAAAATTGCGGCGGGGTTAAACATGTTTATGAGATCAATATCCACCAGAGTTAAAGTAAGTGATTATAGGTCACTGTTACAGCCTTTAACAATGAGAAAACTTGTACTATTTATATATATATATGAGAGAGCGAGATATAAAAAAGATTTGATATGATTACCAATGAGACAACTCTCTCCCAGAGACCAAGTGACATAGAAGGTTACGATTTGAGACTCCTACAAATCCTGGATATGAAAAAATGTGAAACAGTTCCAACAGGAAAACTTACAGCCTAAATCTTTTAACGAAACATTTTAGGAAAATGACTGACATGAATTAATGACAACCACTGAACTACAGGCTGCTGACTTGAGACAGGCACATACAGAATGGTGTGGGGTTAAAACGTCTGTTGGTCTTTTTCATTTTAATCCATCATGCACTGTCAGTTTATCTTAAACTTGTGAGTTTGAATGTCCCTATGGTATCTTTCGCCTCTCTTTCAGTTTCTTTAATATTTGTTCAAACAAAATGCATCACTTTTTTTCTATTTGCAGATTGTACAGACCTGCAGATTTAACAGTAAACTGGAAGAGTCGACAAACAGATTTTGTCCCGAGATCTTCAACACAAAGAACCTGTCATCAAAAGTCAAGAAAGCTTCAGATATTGTCAGAAGACCCAATGTGACAGAAGTCATCCAAGATTGTTGTTGTAGGCATATAATGGTATTCTAATTTTACACCAAAACAGCCAAAAACTATTTATGGTACCTTAAAAAAAGTCTTCAAGTTCAAAAGGCAATAGGGAGCGGAGCCCCTGTGGCCAAATGGTCTATATATGTTGTTCACATATTGTATCACTGTAAACATGTCACTGAAATTTTAATTTTGAACCTGGTCGAAACAAACAAATGACAGAACTTGACTCATACTTTTGCATCCTGTATCAGAGTTATCTCCCCATATAAAGCAATGTTTGAATAGTTTTTAATCAATAAAAATATTGACTGTATTTGTAATGAAAAACATGTTACCATATGACAAAATTGGAATGACTCGGATCTGTTAATTCTATACTAAGTTTTTGTCTTGCCTTGATAAATTCAGTTCAGGGGGAACCACTAGTGGTAGGTCAATCATATTTGGTATGCAGTTGTAAAAGCATTGGAATTGCTCATTACCATTGAGATTATTTGGCCCTGTCCTCTCAATCATGGTCTATGTTCTTTGAATGACTTAAAATATTGCACAGCTTTTTGAATATCAACATTTGCATTTACTATCAAAATAACAAAAAGATGAGAAATATCTCTGTTTTAACAATTTAGTTAAGAATTGGGATTATTCAGGGCTTTACATATGGTATAGAAACATTAGTTTATTATTGAATACATAAGGTTTACCTTAGTGTTTTTTTTTTTTTTTTTTTTTTGTGTTGATGGATAACTGTGTCTTCTGCTTTTATTTATATATGTTAACCTGTTGTCCTTATGGAAGGGTTATCTTAATGATATTGGCACATTTTATAGTTAAATTTCAGACAAACATCTTTGTAACAGATACAAGTTCTTTTACATTATAAAAGAATTTAAGAATACTCCAAAACAATTTAAGTTAACAAAAAATACCTGTTCATTGTGATGCAATTCAATGTGGAAAATATACCTATTTATCTTTTAACAGATATTTGTTTAATTTGACAGACAACATTTGAATGCTATTACATCTTAGGGGACCTGATATAATTTGTTTTACAGGGAGTACATCTGGCACCGCTATCATACACTATCTAAAACACCTGACCTTATCAAAGCCAAAAATATGAATCAGTTAGGTGTTTTTTTTCTTACATCTGGGTTTCTGAGTTGTATTATTGTCCAAGATAATGGAAGATAATGTCATAGAGACTTCTGTTATTGCTCCTATGATGTGAAAACCATAAACAAATTATCTTTTTTCTTGTAAGGTAATACTTGTCAAATTACAAAATTTCTGTCAGATCAATTTTTTCTGACATTTTTTTGTGTTAGATCTTTCGTTTTTTATACCCTTGGCCAGTTTTTTTATTTCAGCACTTTTAGTTATCATAGCAAATGTGATTGCATGAAAGCAAAGATTTCGCTAAATCACAGATAATAATTTAAATATCAGAACATCCTATTGTTTGCTTGCAACATATCTGCTTTGCAGAGCCACTTCTTTGGCTATTTTTAACTGTAATGCCCCCAATACATTAGTAGAGAGCTATCATATTTTCTGGTCTCAGTGGCGGACTTGGCGTGTTACCAGGAGTTAGAACTCCAATTTTTGGGGATCAATGCATTTGAATGTGGACATATGGTTGGAACCCCCTCCCTTTATCCTGGGTTTGGACCTCCTCATCCTTTTGAAAATGGCTAGATCATCCCCTTATGCTGTTCTTCACTCCATCCCTCTGTCCCTATCGTGTTTATTAAAGGGTTGTTTGTGGTCAAATGAAATTGAAACTTTGTACAAATGTTCATTATGTATGAACTGCATATTTATAGCCAAATTAGAGATTTAGCCCAAATTTTACAATTTCCTTTTAACATGGAAATAATATAATAGGATGCACATTATTGGTATTGACTTGGTTTTAACCTCAAACTTTTGCAAATGATGCAACAGGAAAATGTAGATTTTTTTATGGATTGCTGTACTTTAATACTCTCTTATCTTTTCCTATAGATTTGAGATTATATCAATTTGAGATAACAGATTATAGTTTCTTTTGGTTCCTAATCTCAGTTTTGCAGGGCTGTCAAGTTTAGAGAATGCAGGTGTGGTAATCCAAACATTTTTCAGTTTTAATGAATATATGTAAAAATAAGTTTAAATAAAGAGCAGAGGTAAAAAAAGCCAAGGAAAATGAAGATTTCCTTTCAATAATTAAGAGACTTAACAGAGCTGAGCTTGAACAGTTTAATGAAAATGTGGATAAAAATATATGCTTAAGAAAGAAAAAAAAGGCCAGAAAAATGAAGATTTCTAAATTAATATTAGAGACTGAACAGAAATCAGAGCTTTAATACATCAATTTTATGAATTATTAAATTGTAAAAGATTTTTATTCAGACTACAGATATTAATGTTTTCAATTTTTCAATTTTAATTGACAGGTGCATATTTTATAAGATCACTTCTATGATAGCAATGGGAGCCCTTTAAGAAGAACATCTGTTCTAATGATTAGTGTATTGGATAGGAAACTCTGTAATACACAGAATGGTGTCATGCTCAATAACACTCACTGTCGTGATAAATCTTCCTTTGGTGCAGGCCAAAAACAAATTATTCATCAAAGTCACTAGGCTTTCTATATAATTGAAACTTGTTTAAATTTGATGTCACATGGTCCTCTGATGTCTAAATGTGATAAGTTTCTGTTTATTGTCATTGTATTAGTTTATTTATACATTTGGGAACATGTGTGTCTGTCTGTCACAGTGTGTTTGATGATAGGGATCTGTCTTTGTAATGAATTGGAGTCCCTGTCTGGTGATTACAAATTATTATTTTGACAAAATTGATTAATTAGCATGCATAGGAGATAACTAAGTCTTTACTTTTGATTGAAATGATCTCGTTATGAATAGATGTGACTAAAGAAGATGAAAAATTCTGGGACATTTTTATACTCCCACATATGAGCAGGGGTATAAAGTATTAACCTTGTCAATCTATACACCAGTATATCCATCTTGGTCAAATGTCCTGAAATTAGTTACAGTTCTTCAACTTTAGTTTGCCTAGAAACCAAATGTTACAAACTTAAACTCCATGTTTATTACCACAAAACTTTTAAAAAGTTGTAATTTAGTTGACGTCACTTTTACCTCTTTAGAGTTATGTCCCTTTTGGAAATATAAGGTTAAATGCAAGTGGGGGCATCATCTATGTCGCATTTTCACATTTTCCACTTATTTTATATAAAATATTAGCTGGTCCTTAGCTTTCCCTCAATATGATAAGGTTGTATATGTTTATGTTTAAAAACTCAATAGACAAAATAACCTATAACAATGTATCAGTGATTGATTGACAATCAACTACATTTGAATCCCTTTGACCTACATTACAGGCTTGAGTGGTTTGGACAATACTCTTTAGAAATATTTAGGTTACCATTACCTATTTAACCTTGATTTATAATTGTAAAAAGTCTTTCTTTCTCAAATATTTTTGAAATTAGTAGTATCAGCTAGATTTTTAAAATAAAACTTTTGATTTGATTTTTGGACCTTGATGACTTTCAAAATAAAATTTAAATGTGTTGAAGTTACAAAACCTTGCAAGGTCTGTTACATTCTTTTTGAATGACATTAAATTGGTCTGAAATTTAACAAAATGCACCCCCCTCCCCCCCCAAGAAAAAAAAAAATTAAAAAATGAAATAGCGAGGTAGATCAGACCACTTATCAGTATTTAACTTAAACTACCAATATTTGCTGCACCAGATAAGCAGTTAAAAAAATCATGTCTCAGTGAATGCTCAAGCCAAAAACATTTGAAAAATTGAAAGTCAAATACAAAGTTTGAAGAGCTGATCACATAATGGATATATAACTTTTGTGATTGATTTTACATCAATAAACAGCTTGAATTTTATATTTTCCTCATTTGAGAGAACGTTTTTGTCTCATTTGTGAATTTTTGTATCGTGTATCCTGTTTATTTCCTAGAAATTCATTTTTTGTTCAGACATAAAAAAAAAACCCAATGATTTCATCCTATAAAAGAATAAATCCATGGTGAATGCATCATAAAATCATAACACAGTCCTTATTTCTATATTATTTGTCAAATCAACTGAAAATGAGCAAAGCATTAAATTTTGTATCTAAAAATCAATCTATGTCTATTTGTCTCTTATAATGTTTATATTTGTCAGTCCATGAATTGATTCACAATTGGTACTTTTATTATTGTTTTTTAATTTATTTTTTTCAGAATGGTTTTAGTAAAATTTAAACCAGAAATATCAGCTTCATTACCTATAGTTGTTTTACTGATGAAGGCCCACCTGTGAACAGAACCAAGAAGATTTAGGAAAAAAAGTAAAGAAAATTAAATTTATTTGAAAATTAGTGAAAAAAAGAAATGACCACATGTGGCATCTTAGAATCAGGAAAAACAAAAAAGAAACAAAAAAAAAAACAATCAGAATAAAATGAAGAAAATTATATTCATCTAAAAATTAGAGAAAAAAGAAATGACCATATGAGGCATCTGATATTCCGGAAAAAAACCAAAAAAAAAAACCCAATCAATGTGAGAGAGTTACGCCAATAAATTTTCTTTCCGCTTACCAAAAAAAATCTCTTGTGCTGTTACTTTGTTACACCATAGATATTACATCTATGGTTACACCAAGGAGGTTATAATGATACAATCTCCTTTACTTCACATAATTTCTTTTTATTGTACATGTTGGACAGTATGTTAACGTCTCATAGGGGATAACATTAGCTTTAAAGAATACAGGGCAGTAATGATTCTCAAGTAAAAGCCCCTCCTATAATTGCAAAAGTCATAGGCGCGTTATATAACGATGCAAATAATTAGAGGTGGGACTTATGTAATTCAAAAATGAAAAGTTCCCTTCCCCTCTAGAATATAAAATTTCACCACAGATATAACCCCTTTGAATGTGTCCTTAAATTATTGTAAAAATTCTTAAAATTATTTCGTAGCAATTTTCAAATCATCATCAGTATTAGTCATTTTAGTGAAAATCTTGTTAATCAATGTGCATTTCAATTAATTAAGTATGAAGTTGACTGTAATTATTGATGTCCCATACAGTGTTCTCCCCAGGATTTTTTTAAGGCGCAAAATTCAAGGGCGCGTAACTCTTTTATTAGAGTGAACTTTTGTGATCTGAAGCAATCAGTCATTAATCCATGACATGCAATATGAATTATAATGCTTTGTGTTATGTGTTTGATAATGCAGAGTATTTAATAATGAATTACAAGAATATATATATATATATGAAATACTTTGAAGTTATTTATAAGTCAAAATATAAATATTCATCTCTGTACTCTCTGCTCCTTCTAGGGATAATGTTTCAAAATTGTGTTATTTTGTTGGACAGTCTGTTCCTCAATTTTGTCTTTATCCTCTTTAGGGTTAAAACCCCCCTCTCACAATAACTTTTGCTTATACCCCCTTTAACATTTGTAAGCCATGAAAACTCAGTCAGCCACTTGTCATTGAAACCAGAAACATGGTGCTTGCTTTTATCACTTGCTAAAACTTTAGCTAGGTTGGGATTAGGAGAAGCAATGACATATAACTGATCAGCATCAGTGTGAAATCACAACATATTGATTCAGATAGATAAATGATGTGGTTTTAGACTAATTAGATAATTATTTGTTTGGTGTGCTACTAATTAACAGACATTATAGTGACATATGGCAGATTAACAGTTTCTATCAGTTATAGTTAACCATACTGTGATTTAATGGCTATTAACTGGACTCCATAGGGGGTCTCATTGGGGGGTTCTGATCCCGGATCCCGCTTACTGTTTTGTCAGATTCCCGTTTCCCGCTTACACTATGTACGTAAGCAATTCTCAATTTTTTTGCAATTTCCCGTGTCCCGCTAGACTTCATTTCCCGTTTTCACGGCACAATAATTTGTTTTTCACATATCACGCTTACAAAAAATCGGCAATCCCGCGTCACGCTTAGACCCCATTGAGACCCACTCCATAGTACAGTACTCTTGTCAGAAGGTTAGTTTGTTCTTTAGCTTAATATTTCCAAACATACAGGAGATCCAGGAGACTGTAACTGCAACAGTCTAGTTTTGTGGTCAGTTGGTCTTACGTCCAGTGCTCTGATTGTATAAATGACCACTGGTCAGGAGGTTAGATCATTCTTAAGCTCAAAATATTTCCAAGATACAAGTTCAAGAGACCATAACTGAAAAGTATAGTATTGTGGTTAGTTGGTGTTAAATCAGTACTCTGGTTAGGTTGTGCTATATAGATATAAATGACCAGTGGAGAGGTCAGAGTGTTTATAACTAAAGATATCCAACATGATATATCAAAGTGACCATACAACATTTTATCTACTATCTCAACATTGCACTGTGGAGGCAGATATGTAAATGAGATTTTAATTTCATGGTCAGTCTGGAAAGACTAAAATCAATATAGAAGATTTAATTAACCATGCAGTAAATCAGCTAACCACTAAATAGGGAGGAGTGTTGTATTGTGCATTGAGTTTCACATAGGAATGTCTGGATTCCTTGTTATGCAGTCAATCAGCTAAGTAAGGGTAAATTGCCTGCTTAAGTGGAATCCAGGATTTTTAAACATATAGGTCTGATGTCTCTGGGCCAGTCATTTATGAAATGTTGAAATTTTTTAGGCTTGACAATGAAAAAATTGTGTTTGATCAAAGTGCAAAAGGCCTCTTCAATAGGCTCTACTAGAACGTATGGTTGGTCTTTAGTGTTCACAGTATACCTAAAAAAATAAAAAAATTGAAGTTAATTAGTTCTTTGAAACCACAACAAGTTTATTTGATTGAAATTTCGAATAAACAGTGTTTTGAAATTCTCAGGTCAATAAGATAACTGATAAGCACACCAAGTACTTTGTTGATTAGCCGAATAAAAAATTGGTCAGTTTGGGTTATACACAGTGCAGGAGTTTAATTACATTTTTTTGTAGAAATGTAAATTTAACTTTAAACTCATTTTTGATTACTTTTTGCTTTTTTTTTTAAATAACCATGCCTGAATTAGTTGAGCCTTTTTGTGCTGATGTGGCAAAAAGTGATCCCCAATCAATGAATTAGTTAAAACAGATTTTTTATCATATGTCATCTTTTGGTTGTCCAAGCCTTCTTGTCCAATTCAGAGATTCTGATTTTCAGGTACAAAAAGATGTACAGAAATATTTTTGCCATTTGATCTTATCAATAAGAAAGTGTACCACGTTTAAGTGTAGGAACTAATTTTCAAACTTTTGAAGATTTAAGTATTTATTTTTATCCCTAAATTTTGACAGCAAGGTTAGATTAACATTGTACCTAAAAGAATTTTGACTTTTATGGTTTATTCAGCCATCAAATATTAATCATGTCCAGTCTCATTTTGAAATTCAAAATTCTTCTTTTTTGTTTTAGGTTAGTACCTGGTGGATATTTGGTTTCTCAAATCTCAACACATTTTAATTTGGCAGGTGTTAAGAATATCCATCATTTTAAAATTCATTTATTTTGCTTTTTGAATTTTACCTGAACTTTTAAAAGTTTTATCAAAGTGGGTGAGTTAAAATGTTTTAAATAATTATTTAACTGATATAAATGTTAATGCATCTTCATTACTGCTCCATGGGTATTAATGTTACTCTTACTGAAAAATGACGTTTACAAAAATTAAAATTCTTCAATTCCTGCTTTCTGCAAAATGTTTCTATCATATGTGTCAGAAATCTGCAGTTTGTATGCTTTGATAATATTTATTGATTATGGCTTCAATTATCATTTTTTCTTTTCTTTTTAAGAGATAGCATATTCAGGAATCTCAGAATTAAAAGTATGCATTAAGTTTTGACACATTAGGCCATTGTTTTTCTCTTTTTGATTCAGTTCATATTTTGTCATACCAGAGCCTATTAAAGATTTCTTAATATTATAAGTTTTGCTCATTGTTGAAGGTTATTTGGAGTTACCTGTATTTCTTTACAGTTTTGTCTTTAACTTTTATGGATAGTTTGTCAATTGGCTGCAGTCATATATACCACATCTCCCTATTTTTATCTTATTTCCATTTGAAAGACTTTCATGGAGTAAAAGGATACAGTTCATTTGATAGATTACTGTCAATTTGTATATTTTCATGGGTACAACATTTTGTGGAATGAGAAAAATTAGAATTTTCCTGAAATTTTTGATACACATAAGCCTATGAAAAGTTTGTAATTAAATGAATAGTTAAATTTGTGGTTCACATTTACCGATGAAATCCACCAAAACTGGTATCTCAAAGAATTAATATCTTGCTACCCTAAAATAGTAATAAATTCACAGTATTTATTAGTTATTAGTAAATGATATCAAACTGGATTTTTTTCTTCTGGTGACAGACAGAATTTGATAGTTCCCTATGGACATGTACCAGTAATGATTGTCAATAAACTTATGATTTGGGGCAGATGATTTGATGAGATGATACTTTTTTTTATATAAGGTATTAAGGCATTTACCTGATATGAAATTATACAAAATTAAACTTAGCACAGAGCTGTCCGAGTGTCTCATTAGATATTTCATTTGGGTAGTAAGAACCTTTTTTTTAATCAGCCATGGGTGGTATAGTTTTAAACAAAATTTGTCAGAAATTTTTCCATGCAATTTGTTGACATAACATAATGACATACCGGTACTTTATACCGACAAAGAAATATTTGGCAAGCCTCATGTTGCATAAGCTTTATTGACAGTCTTTCAGATTTTTAAGTGGAATTAAGCGATCATGTTTATTGTTTCAAGTCCCACATGCTAATTATTTATTTTTGAATACGGAATGTTTCTTTACGTCTTCTTCGTAGGAAAGTCTGGAATATCAGCATTGTGGCGACATATGGATTAAAACTGATGCAAATTTTACACCATGATATAAACACCGAGATTCTGTTACTAATTTAGCTCTTATTAAAATAAAAAGAAAACTTCGCACTTGTAAAACACAACATACATATTACATGATCCTTTTAACAGGGAATGTCTGGGATTAATTAATAATAAATCGTAGTTGATTCTCACAGAGCGCTGGTGCAGTGGATTTTGTAGAATTAAAACAGGATCTAAATGTGATTTTATGAAGTGGAACCTTCTGGAATATTTGGCTGTGAGCCTTTTATTCCCTAGAAATCACTTACAATATGAAAGCCATCAAGCCTTGTTTATCAAAATTTATCTTATTGTTTTCACTTTCTACATAAGATATATATCATTTTTTAACAATTCCCATGACCTTTGATCATGATTTTAGTAAAATGAATGTTTTTGAAAAAAATTAGATGTTGTGCAGGGATTTTTCTTTATCTTCTTTTTTAAAAACTTTTCACTGTTAGTCATATTTTAGTATACGTAACGTATGTGCATTCCCTGCATTTCAAAGTTTGCCTAAAACTAAACTGAAAGATAACTTGTTATTCAATATGTGACTCTGAAATTATTTTTCTTTCAAGGACCATTTCATTGCAGCTTTTATCCAGTAAAGACAGCCATGGAGTAAATGCCCCCTCCCCCTCTTTCCTCTTACGATTTTTTTTACAAAAAATAATAAGTAAAAAACGACAAATTGTCCATGCTCAAGCTTTGTAATATGGATAGAAAGACAAATAGTCAATGGTAACATTTAATTGTTTCCAGCACCTACACCAGGTGGCATTCAAAAATAAAATCTTATAAAGTATAAAACAATGAGACATTTATAAAACTGAAATATTTATGATAAACTTAATATTTATTACAAAAGGTGGACATGTAATTTTTAGATAGGCATGATTTTAGCTTAATAGCAGGGTGTGTTCTGCTTATGCTGAAAGTTGACTTTATACATTATTTGTAGAAAAGCATATGGGTCTCATCTGTATATAACACATTTACTGTGTTTTTACTTGGCTTCGTTGTCATGATAACCTATAGGTTGTATATTTGTCTATTAAATGAAAGTGATCTATTAATAATTGTATTAATTAGATTTTTGATAACATAAAGGAAAAAAGATTAATGCTTGTAGAACAAAATCCTCTTTTTCTGCATCATCTATAAGTGTTGCAGCTGTTTAATTACACAAGACTGGAATTATTTTACAATTTGTATTAAGCTACCATTTGTAATAACAGTCAAAATTTGAACAATCTTCACAAACTTTTGATTATAAACAAATTATACTGTAATTTTGTTGGTAGTGATCTTCCTCATTACAAGTACTTCGAGGAAGTAATTATATGTAGAGAGGAGGGTGTTGTTACATGTTCTGGTAAAGCCATTATTGTCGCTCATCTTAAACTAACATCATCAGCTACCATAAAGTTTTGACAAACAACATCATTTACCATGTAATGATAGATGTGCCTTACAAGCTAGTGATAATTAATACTGAACCTTGACTGGTACCATTCACTTTACGTTTGATGTTCTCTGGTAAAAAGACAGGTAGTGACTATGTCAAAAATTTGACAAATGTTGTAAGGCATGAGAATAGCATATTTTTATGATAAGGTGCCTGAGATGGAGATTGATTAGTTCTTGTCTGGAATGCATTGTCTTTGGGATTTCTGCTCAGTAACTTCATTGTATTATACAGTAATACATTTCCAATTGCTGTCTGTTCCTATGACAAGAAAAGCCACATAAATCTTTGTTGTGCATCGTTGTCAGCAATGAATCATTCTTTACATTTATATTATAGTCACTGCAGACTGCCATAGAGCCTGTTGATAAATATTTTTTCTCGCTACAATTCCACTGATTTATACAATTTTATAAGGCTTGACAGAAGCAGCTTCTCATGAATTCCATGTAGATACTAAAGTTTTGTGCTTTCAATGGTATAAAAAAAACAATTCAAAAGCTTTCAGTCCTCTTCTGAAGTATAGTTTTGTAATATCTACATTATAAAAAAAGATAAATCTAAGGTATCCGTTGGTTTCCAATTTTTTTTACATTTGATTTTGTTTTTGTTTTGCTCACGCATTGTTGTCAACATGATGGAATTTTAATGTGACTTTTATACAAGTGAGAGGTTTAGCTAGTTTTTGTTTTCTGTTTTAGTTGGTTTGATAGGAACACTACTTGTGATAGATGAATGATATTTTGTAAGAAGTTGCTTAACAATCAGTACATCACAGTTTGTTCACCTTTTATGCACAGTCACCTATGAGAGATTTTCAGTTATGTCAGTTGACCTCTTTTTGAACATCAATTATGCTAGTTTTATTGTTGAGAATGTCATATGATCAGTAGTGTCATATAATGATTTTAAATTATTGTCAATAATGTCATAGGATCTCAATTGATTGTCAGTAATGTCATGATCTTAAATTATTGTCAGTAATGTCATATGAACTCAAACTATTGTCAGTAAATGTCATATGATCTCAAATTGTTGTTAGTAATGCCATATGATGATCTCAGATTATTTTAAGTAATGTCATATGTTCACAAATGATTGTGACAGTAATGTCATATATTATGATCTCAAATTGTTGCTTGCAATGTTATATAATCTCAAATGATTGTCAGTAATGTCATATGAACTCAAATGAGGATCAGTAATGTCATATAATCTCAAATTATTGTCAGTAATGTCATATGATCTCAAATGATTGTCAGTAATGTCACATGAATACAAATGAGTGTCAGTAATGTTATATAATCTCAAATGATTGTCAGTAATGTCATATGATCTCAAATGATTGTCAGTAATGTCATATGATCTCAAATGATTGTCAGTAATGTCATATTGTTTCAAATTATTGTCAATAATGTTAATAATGATCTCAAATTATTGTCAGTAATGTCATATGATCTCAAAGATTGTCAGCAATGTCATATGAACTCAAATTATAGTCAGAAATGTCATATAATGATCTCAAATTGTTAGTGAAGCCATATATTATAATAATCTGAGATATTATTTTCAGTAATATCATATGTTCACAAATGATTGTCAGAAATGTCATATAATGATCTCAAATTGATTTCATAAGATCTTGAATTATTGTCAGTAATGTCATAATGATCTCAAATGATTGTCAGTAATGTTGTGATAAATTCAACAGGTTGTCAGTAATGTCATGGTCTCAAATTATTGTCAGTAAGGTCATATGATCTCAATTGATTGACTGTTCATGTCATATGATCTCTAATGAACAGTGACTTTTTACTTTTAATAGATTGCTTGTTATGTCATAGAACATCAATCCAAGTAGCATGCCCTTAAATGAATTACCATTAATATCAGTTGCCAATACTGTCTTTTTGACTGTCAGTGATAAAAGTACAGGGGATTACATATTATGGTAAGAACCCTGGTCATATCGTTTTAATGATAAAGAACACAATTTTATATGGAATTTATCATTATGTAACTACAGTTTGTCTAGTTTATGAAAGAATTTAATCTCAATTGTTTACTAAGATCGGTTAATTTATCCAGTTTGTCAAAATTTAATGGAATGAAATGATATGTTTTCCTCATCATCTTGATAAATCTCATTATGTCATGGATACAGTCGGTGGTCCAAATTTACATTGTTATAATTGAAGTTGATTGGAGTTGACTCTTAGTAGATTTAATCTTTTAATGATTAAATTTATTTGTCATTAATAGTAATTAAATGCATAAATTTCCATTAAAACGGATATTAAAGGTGTCATATTTTTTAAACTTCATCTTACGTTTTAAAAGCTATTAAGTAAAATGCATGATAAATTTTTCGTCTCACATTTGCCTTGAAAGTTACATGGGAAATAGAATACATTCTTACTTTTTAGTAATAGACAGACAGTTTCTTAATCTTATCAAAAATCATATTGATAACAATACAGATTTATTTTCAGGAAAGTATAAAACCGACAGACCATCATGCATTAAAAGGCGTTTCTTGACATAAAACTAATTCTTTTTCACAAGAATTGAAGACTTAATTATTTCAACAAGAAAAATACCTAACCATCAAACCATTTCTTCTACACATGCATTATATTCTCATAATGCATAAGGTTGGAATCCATATCTGTCAAAACTGTAAATTTGTAAAAATAAACAGACAGTTGACTCCAATCCTTCAAAGAGTCGTAAAACTCCATTATATTTATAAAGTTTAACTTACTAATGTGTTTAGAGATGATAGATTTGAAGATGGAGCATTTTTCTTTTGAGAAATGTTTATCTTTATCTGGCAGTCACTAATTTGTCAGATAAATGACCATCTTCCACATGAAAAGGGGGGCCTTAGCAAAGGGGCTTATCTCTACCAAAAAATATCATGTTTATAAGATTTTGGTATATTTAATGCATTTTCTTCATTGGTAGCTTATCAGCTAGTATGATAGGTAAATAAGATTTGTCAGAATATGATATGTAAAGCAGAAACTATATTTTTGAGTGTATGGACAATTATCTCTTCAGTATGATAGCAGATCTCTATGGAATAAGGCATGGTATAGATCAGTAGTATGTTATAGTGTTAGGAATATTACACACACTCACAATGAAGTTTGATGGTAAGGATTTTTATTTTGTTTATAAAGTTTTGAAAGAAAGAAAAAAACAAACTTTTTGATAGTCTTTTTATGAAGGCACGATCAAGAATATATATTATTTTTTGCTTGGATTTTCACACCTCTAAAATTAATTTTGATTGTACTGATTATTAGTTTTTGTTGAGGAAGTTAATTAGAAAAAAAAGTAGAAAAAAATCAATTCAACTCTAAATCATTTTATTTACAATAAGTATTTTTTGGTTAATGACTTAACCGTGAACTTTGACACATTTGATTAAATAAATGGAAAAAAAGTTATTCATTGGATAACATTTATTTATTAAGCAATACACTTAAATGAACTGTGGGCATTTTGGAAATCTCTGATGATATGTAGGATATATCATTGCCTTAAAATGAATATTGATGGTCAGGATTTTAATTTTTGCTACCAATTAAAAAAAACACAATTGTACTTATACAAAAATGTCATTGAGTTTTTTTGTGTCTTTGGTTTGCTGTCATTGATGTATGATGTATTAATTGCACAAATCATTGTTTTCAAAGAAAAACATTTTATTGAGCAAATTATTGATGATTTAAGAGCTTTTAAGCATTTTGCAATGTGATATTTTTCTCAGAAATGCATGCTTCTCTTAATTCATCTGGAAGAATTTTCCTTAACTTGTATTATGAAAATTTAAGTTAAGAATTTGCATGTGCTGCTGAAATTCTGAATAATATTTTTTTGAATTAAGTCTTTATCATTTGGGAAGCGTAAAAACATTCAAATTATTGACATTCAAATATTAAGAAATGTAGTGAGGTTGTCTCATTTTTTGGTTTTAAATGTAGGAAAAAGTATGATTTAAAAAAATATTGTCATGTATTTATAGGAGTTTTTGGGGCAAACTCCTTTTTATGCCACTATTGCCTAGGAAAAATTCAAAGGTGTTCATGACAATACGGAATAAATTGAGGATTTTGTGGCACTTCACATTTTCTGTTCATATATATAACATGAAATATTTTCTACTGGTATTTATATAGTGTGGCATTATTCAACAGAAATCCTAGATTATGTTTATTTGGATAATGTTTTTCAATTAAGACACTGAATATACAATAGTTTACTAAAACAATGGAAAAAAAATTAAGACCGAATATCAAAACATTTACAGAAAATCATAAATGGCATGAATTTTTGTATTTTGACATTTCTTTTCTAATTTAAATCAGAATTAAAATTAAGTATTTTATATCATTTGTTCTGGAAGACATTGAATTTAGTTGTCTTTTTATATCTTCTACCTTGCTCACTTCTTATTCTATATTTCAAAACTGGATACAAGTTTTGAAACAAAACACTTAATCAACAGACATAAAGAATTTGTGTTTTGGCATTTAAGAGTTGTTATCCTTTTATCTTTCGTCAGGTCGAAGTTCAAGCAGGAGATAATTTGTTGTTATTTTGTGATATCCCGACTTGAAATAATACTTTTTTTCAATTTGAAGTGGTATACAGATAGTTTATAAAGCAAGTGTATGTAATATATGTAAATGAAATATAAGGTTAAATTTACTTTAGCTTGGGATTGCATCAGAGATTCAGAGTATTTATTTATTTCTGTTCTTTATTTAACAGTGAAATATACAATTGCTCTTTTACATAAATGTCCTTTCAGATTGAAAACTTTTTGTGTATTCACATTATTTTAGTTACCTAACATCTTTTGTAATGTTTATGAAATCGCTTGAAAGGTGACTCTAGGCTGTCCTCACCCAGAGAGTGTTGGGAGGGCCAGGGGGAGTATTTGCAACTTGCTGATGTCCTGTTCCTAATTGTAATTAATTTTGGACTACATGGAAAATTTACATAAACTTGTAGCCTGTATCTTCTCTCTTTCTAGTAATAACACACCAACTTTGCAAAGATATATTTTATTACATTTAATATTTGAAAACCAGATTTTAGGTCCTAATTGTGGTTTCAACACTTTACCTCAGGTTATGACACATATATATATGCATAACATTGCTCCTTGCATACAAAACCTGTATAAAATCATGTCTGGGTTTCATAAAATTGGGCGACTGTAACAAATCATATGAATCATAGAAACTGATTTAAATCGTATAAAATGTGCAGTATTATAAAATGAATGATATCTCTTACACAATTATATATTATTACCAAAATGCATACAAACTTTTATACAATAACATTTCATGTGGTATGGACATTATTGAAACAGTTTTGATTACTATAATTATCGATACATATACATAGTATGATATATTACTCAGTATTAGAAGTGCTGTGATATCTCAATAGCAGGTCCTGTATCTGTCAAAGGATGGCATTGTCTAGTTTTGTGTATGTGTAATTATATTTAGTCATGTGTTCCATGTTTTCATATTTTTATCAGATACGTAAAATTATGTGCAATATCGGCAACAATTGTTGGCTTGTAATACTTCACCGTGGTGCTCTATAAAATAGTTATTTCTGGTTTATATAGACTATAAAATATATGTCCCTGCAGCAATTTGTCTTTGAAATATCAAACTATGTTCATATTTCTTAAAAATATTAATAAATTGTGGTCGGTACCAGATGTTTTATAAAAGTTAATTTCTTTGTATTTTTTTTAATATTGGCATATACCTACTCAAGATATCAGTGTCCTAAATGAATGATTTTTTTTAACAAGTTTAAAAGTGTAGATTTGGAATGTAAATATGATCCTTTATAGAAAGTGTTTAAGTGATTTATTTTCTGGTTTTTAATCTTGAATGATAGACATTCTACAAAATCTAGAATTCTTTATCTTTTGCCCTGATAAATTAACATTGAACCCTACAAAAAAATTTAGGAAGAATTTCATTGTCATTGAGTAACAGTAACATATATTTTGAATCAGAGAGGTTATCTAGTGTTTTGAAGCAAGTGCAATTTGGTAGTTTAATATACCTACAGACTTGTGGTATGGATTTTACTCATTGTTGAAGGTCGTATAGTCCTATAGTTGTTAATTTCTGTGTCATTTTGTCTCTTGTGAAGAGTTTCCACACATCTTTTTATTCTGATATTGAGAAGACAAACAATAAACTTGTTACTATAGTGACCACTTATGTCCTTAAGACTTCAAAGCATTATGGGAAATGTAATTATTTCTCAGACAAGGAATCAAAAGAATGACAATCTAAACATGTAGGGAAAAACATACAAAACTGCTGCAGACTGATAAAACTCTACAAAGTTTGTCATATATTAGTCTTGCAGCATCCTCAGCAACCTAGATGTTTTCTTTTATAATGGTTCTTTACCTCATGCTAGATTCAAGAATAATGATGAATTAAGAGATGCAATGAAATCCACAATGAGTTCTAAGAATGACTTTCTTTGACAATTCTGTATCTTTTGAAAATTCATTGGTTTTAGTTTTCTGGTAATAAAATTTTACATGCAGGCATTTAGATTGTTGTTCAGGTTTACTTTCAGACAGGAAGGGAAGGACTCCTTGTTTAAATCAAAAACAAAATTCAGATGGAGATTAGAACAAAAATGAAATAAAACAAAATATTATCACTTTCTTTCAAATAAATATATGCTCTGACAGAAGTGACAGATGTATTTGAGTGACATTCATTGGTTTTAAATGCAATTGTTTTACTATTAAATACATTTAGTATGTGGTAATTTTTTCAACTCCCATATGCTCTGATGGAAAAGAAGCCTAGCCTGATAATTTTGGATGGACTGATTAAGTAATTAATCATGAATAACACACTTCCATGGCCAGTTATCAGTGAATTTGTAGATGTCTGATTAGAATTAATCAGATAATGTTAAATGATTTGTACTGTAGTTAATTCTATTACTGGGATCATACTAAGGGTATTATTACTATAAAACATTTGTGTGGGATGACTTTCTCAAACATTCTGTTGTTAATACAAAGGAAGCAGGGGTTATGCCAGACATCTAGTTCCTTTATTTTTGTGGCTACCTCAATACCTGTGAATTTTGATTTATAGATAGAAGAAAGTACTATCTTCTAGGATACTATCCTTACATGATAGTTTCACAAACAATCCTTTAAAAATTGTTCTTTCTGGTTCACCTTTACCAAATGTAGACCATGAAACTTGGTACTAATTTGCACTACAATTAATCCACACTTTTAACTGTAATCTTTACCAACTGCTCATCTTTGAAGAAAGATAAAAAGTATAATCCTGAATCCCTGATACAAATTAGTAGATGTGGTTTGATTACCATGCAATCAGACAATTTTCCACCAGAGATAATAAACAAGAATTTAAACAACTACGCGCAGCCTGGGTCACAACAAATCTTCAACAATGAGAAAAACCAGAGATTAAAGGACAATTATTCAAACAATTATAACTTTTTACTCATAATGAAATATAAGGTTTTCTAAGCTAAGCAGTCCTTTATAGCAAATCTTGAAAAATCCACCATTTCTTTAAATGGATGTAAAAAGATATACCATCAAGAAACAAGAAACCTATTTTGCCAATATAAAATTCCTTTAATATCAGAATCTAGGTAGGAATATTGAAATAAACCATAGTGCTTATTTAAGCCAGATGAGTATCAAAGAATTTCTTTGTCATTTGGTCTCTTTGTAGAGAGTTGTCTTGTTGGCAATCATACTACATCTTCTTATTATATAACACCATGGTATTAATGTTGCCAAGTTTGGTTCTAATCAGTCTATTTTTTTTGTGTTACTTAATAAGATATTGATAAATTATTCTTCAATGCAATCTTGGCATTTTTTGGCCAAGTAAGCACAAAAAAACCGGATATCATTTGTGACCATCTGTAGTTTGGGATAAATGATCTTCTGATCACCAGATATCTAACACCATTAAGCCTGTAGTAAAACTGATCATCCAGTTTCATAGATCAGTGTTTTCTACTGTGTTATCTCCCCTTATCTTGATACATCAAATACTTTTTAACACTTTCATAAAATTTATTACCACATCTTAAAATAGTTGATTGTTTCAAACCTATCAAATTGTTTTATGAATGAATATTTTTAGGCTACTGCAAGATATGTAAAGTTTATCTATCAAAAATAAGGTTTAGACAAATAAAAAAATTAGAATAAAAACTTATTTAAGATAATGTTAGTTCTCAAGAACCTGCATGGCTATAATCATTATCAACAAAGTGTTTAAATAAAAAATAAAGCATATTTATAGCTTCATGTAAGCTAGCTGTCCATTTTGGTTAAATCCAATGTTCAGTCCTAGATCCATGCACAAGAAAGTGACAATTTCATATCTTCTCTCAATTATAAAATGGTTAAGTAGTGCTATAAATCTGTCATTTCATACTGATAACGCGACCGATAATATTACTTAACTAACAGATGTTTTAAACACAAAATTGTAAAACTTTGAAAGTTTTAGGAAAATGCACAGGCACATTTGGGGTTGACCCTCCCCCCTTTTTTCTAAATTTGATTTTTTTTTTTTAAATGGAAATATTCTTTGATGTATCCTGCCTTTCAAGATTTATTTGAAAACTAATTATTTTTTAGATATGGTTTTTAAACCATTTTAATCTTTAAATAAATTTTGTGAAAAAATAAAAATCACATTTACAAATGTATATAATGAAAAAAAAGATACTTTTCTTGATTGGTATTGTGTATTTCATTTTTATCCCTTCTTGCAACAATTTAAATTGTCACCTATAGATTGAGAGAGAAACCATCTGGTGTCTGTGAACTAACATAGTTTAATTGATGTGACAGTGTAATTTGAAAATATGGTGTTTTATAAGTGGTGCAGGAGATAAGTTCACTTTTTATTCAACATCATTTTGATGCAATTTCTTGGGCTTAGTTCATAGACTGTGTTGGCACAAAAAAGGTTTCTAACATACATCAGATTTTCACCAAATCTAGTACATTGATTCCCTATGCATGCATGCTTCTAGGGTGACTTGTTTCAGAATTCATCCTCTCAAACACAGCAAATTATTTTTTGAGGGTATTAATTTCTCCTTGTCCATCTTTATATCCTGCTTTTCAAAAAGCTGGAAGTTAAAAGTACATCTACTTATACAATACTAAATCATTTTTTGTGAAGGGAAATTGAAATATGTTTCATTTTCAAATTAAATGTTAACTTGCAGGCACCTGTCTAACATCATCATTTGACTAAGAGAATTAAGTGTTGTTGACATTATAACTTATGTTTTAATTTATAGAATAAAGAGTTTATGAATTTTACAATAACCTCTGAAATTGGATTAGGATTATATTTCATCATAAATTCACATGGTATCTTTAATATATGTGTAATATAATACACAACACTTATGTTTTCACAGTAGGTCTTGTAACCTACAAAAACTACACCTAGTCATAAACATAAGTTTTTTGCAAAATAAAAAATGTAAAAAAAAAGTTCAACCAAAATAGATTTACAAATTTAATAGCACATTTTGCATAAAAAATGTTCTGACTTGAGCAACCTGTCTTATGTATCAGGGAATGAAGATATGAAAACTGTCAAAAAAATGATAAATTTTATTTGGGAAATTGTACAAACACCTGATCGTAGAGAACTAAGTTTCGATTTTCATTTAAAAAGAAAAACAGATCACCAATATGAAATAAGGGGATGCTGTATGATTGCCAATAAAACAACTGTCAAATATAGTCCAAATGTAGCTGATTTAAGGTCATACAATAGGTCAACATGCAGACTTCCATAATGAGCAAAACATACTCGATATATTGAAACATTTGAAAATAAATTTATATGTGACAGGTTTTCACTTTGCACATTTTCAATTTCTATGCAAAGAAGTCAGCTATATATGGGCTAAGGGGCACATTATTTAACATGCATTTAAAATTTTCTTTGATATATGTTTTTTGTATTGATTGCATATATAGCCTCTGATCAATTTGTTCACAACTTTGGCTTGACAATTTTTGTTTTGCTTGGTTGCTGTAGAAATAAGATGTCGCTGTTTATGTTCAGAAAAGTTAGACGTGGTATAGCATATTTGTCTTTTAAGGCTACAGGTATGTCGATAGTTTTTTTTCCTCTTAATATAAACAGGTACCTGTGTGGCACTTTTTGTAGGAATTCTCAAAAAGACCCCATTCTAACCAAATGAAAGAGAGCCAAACATCCATAATAAAATTAATGTTTCAATTTCACTTAGTTTCACAGAAAACAAGTTTTCATTTAAAATTGTGAAGTGATTACTTTCAGGTTTTACTAATCCTGATAACAATCTATTTTAGTCACTGTTGAAGCTTGCTTGATTAAAAAATACTTTCAAAAATTATATTACACAGATGTATCTGAACATTTCAGTGTATTCTTTCCAGTAAGATTGATTAGAGTGATCTATCTTACATAGAACTGTGATTTGTAGCGACTTGTTAACTTTATTTTAGGCAGAGGAAATGAAAAGGATATGGTCTGATTCAGTATTGTCTGGTTTTCAATGAAGATTTTAGTATTAACATGTGTTTCTGGGAAATTTAAATCCATTTTGTAATCTAGGATAATGTTAATAAAATTGACTTCTGTTTTAGAGATTTAAACTGACACTGGTGTGGGAATAAAAACTTTATTTTCAGTAACAGAACTTTTTCCTTGGGCCATACTGGAGCTGGGTTACTTATAATGCTTACTTAAATTTAAAAACTTTGCATGGTTGGATGTTTACATCTAGCAGCAAATAAGACGGAGAAATACATTCTTTTAAACCCCCTACATGTATATCAATGCTTAAATTCTGCTATTAAAGGGAGGTTCATATGGGAGTCTTTCCACAAATGCAACAGGATGCTAATTTTATATAAATCTGAACCCTGTTTTGTACTGTATTATACCTCACACAGAGCCAGATTTTGATCATGCTTAAGAGAAGTAACAGTCCCTACATAAGACAGATATATAGCAATCCAACTAGACACATTACTCAAACTCCTGGTGACCAGTCTAGGCTATTCAACTTTTTCTCACTTATACAAAAAACAGCAAATATCTATTTTGAAATCTGACTGTTTGACTTTACTGTAGATAGCATCAATTATATTTGCTGACATTGGTTATCACATAACCACAAGGCCACTCAGCAGTTAAAATCATTACAGAATTTGTATGCCCCCACATAGAGGAGAGGGAATTAAGTTCTACCATTGTTTTGTATTTTTGTAGAAAAAGTTATGATTATGATTTGAACATAAGCTAGATTAAGAGGTTGGAAAAATTTTAAGATGGCAAATGAAATTGGTAGCAATTTAATTTTATAAGTTTAATGATTATAAAGATAACACTTAGGGGTAAATAAATTGAATTAAACTAAAAATAAATAAAAATAAAATGAAATAAAGCATTAATATTAAGAACTGAACAAATAACTAAAAATAATTCGATGCTATAGACATGATAGATATGCATATACTTAAAAATAGGCAAGATTTATATATAGGGGTTGGCAAAATTGAGAAGATTGCAAATGAAACAGGTACTGTAGCAATTTAATAAGTTTTATGATTATAAAGATAACACTTAAATGAATTGAATGAAATTTAACTAAAATAAAATAAATAAAAATGAAATGAAATAAAATAAAACATTAATATTAAGAACTGTAAAAATAACTAAAAATAATTCTATGCTATAGACATGATAGATAATGCATATACTTGAGCAGTAGAGTTAAATGATTATCAGTATAAAGAAGATGTTAGGCTGTTATCAGTGGATATCTCTCTCCCAAAGGATAGTCTCCTGCCAAGTTTCCATTATATCTCACTGGTAGTATTGTCTTAAACCATCCCCTATAATACTGATAAATATTACTTTATTATGGGTTATTCATATATTTCTGTGGTTAATCCAGGCAGAAAATTATACACGGTTATTCAAGGTTACTGTATACTGATTTAGATTTTGGAAATTGGTTTTTAGGGGGAAATTGGTGGTTTGATGCAAAACGATTTGACTTTTTACTATCTGCACATATTAGATATTAACATTAAATAATAATTAAATGACATGCAATTTTTATAACTCTTTTTAAATATATATCCAACAGTTTTAATCTGTTAAATAGGCTCCTTTTTACAGTCATTAGAACTGAGGACAAGCAGTTTAAGCAATTTAATCTTTATTATTTTATGGATAAGCAAGATACAGTTCATTTAATGAAATTTTGATGTAAATATTTTTAGTTCCATTTTAGAAGACTGTTGAAATGTTGAGGACCACATATATGTCATTGGGACAGCAACCTGACAACAGTTTAATATAAATAAATCAAAAATAAATTTAAATGTTTCATTTATTTTTCAACAATAGAGAAGTGTCTATACATGTAATACATTTTGCTCTTAAATTCATGTGATTCCAATTTTGATTTAATCCTTGCTTGCCTAATGTGTTCATTTTTGTCGAGCCTGCAACTTTTGTTGCAGAAAGCTCGACATAGGGATAGTGATCCGGCGGCGGCGGCGGCTACGGCGGCGGCGTTAGCTCACTTCTTAAAAGCTTTATATTTTAGAAGGTGGAAGACCTGGATGCTTCATACTTTGTATATAGATGCTTCATGTTACGAAGTTTCCGTCAGTCACATGTCCAATGTCCTTGACCTCATTTTCATGGTTCAGTGACCACTTGAAAAAAAAGTTAAATTTTTTTGTAATGTTGAATTCTCTCTTATTATAAGTAATAGGATAACTATATTTGATATGTGCGTACCTTGCAAGGTCCTCATGTCTGTCAGACAGTTTTCACTTGACCTCGACCTCATTTCATGGATCAGTGAACAAGGTTAAGTTTTGGTGGTCAAGTCCATATCTCAGATACTATAAGCAATAGGGCTAGTATATTCGGTGTATGGAAGGACTGTAAGGTGTACATGTCCAACTGGCAGGTGTCATCTGACCTTGACCTCATTTTCATGGTTCAGTGGTTATAGTTAAATTTTTGTGTTTTGGTCTGTTTTTCTCATACTATATGCAATAGGTCTACTATATTTGTTGTATGGAATGATTGTAAGGTAAACATATGAAGCGGGCAGATGTCATGTGACCTTGACCTCATTTTTATCGTTCAGTGGTCAAAGTTAAGTTTTTGAGTTTTCGTCTAATTATCTAATACTATATGCCATAGGTCAACTATATTTGGTGTATGGAAATATTTTATGATCTTTATGTCAGTCGCGCAGGTTTTATTTGACCGTGACCTCATTTTCACGGTTCATTGCACAGTGTTAAGTTTTTGTGTTTTGGTCTATTTTTCTTTAACTATAAGTAATGAGTCAACTATATATGTTGTATAGAAGTATTGTAAGCTGTACATGTCTGCCTGGCAAGGTTCTCTGACCTTGACCTCATTTTCAAAGTTCATTGGTCTTTGTTTAGTTATCTTGGTTAATGTTAAGTTTATGTGACAGTTTATACTTAGGACTATCAACATAATATCAATGATTAGTATAGGAAGGCGAGACATTTCAGCGTGTGCACTCTTGTGTGGAAAATGCATGGTGACATGAAGATATGTATGCATCAAGAGTCTAGACAGAAATTACTGAAAATAAACAAACTATATAAATAACTTGTTAAATAAGATTAGACAGAGATTATCCAATATAAACTATCAAATCCAGAATCTTAAATGCACAAAAAACACTGTGATTTAAACAAAGACAGCCTCTAACAAGTTTTACAATTTCTTACCAGGACATTGCATATGGTGGGATTAGAGTTGTTCTTTATATTTAATTAATAATTGATGCATTATTTTTACTTAAAACTTCATGGATAATGATATTTGTATCTATCATTAGAATTAGGAATTTTTCTGATTGTTTTGCCATCAATTTATGTGGATTTTGAAATTTGTTGCTGAAAACATGTTTATATAGCAAACTGAGAATTTGAATATTTTAGATGATTCTTAGATTAACCAACAGTTATGTTTATCTAGTTGTCAAAATTGAAAGCAATTTTTTTTTCTCAAACCTTTTCATACAAAGTAATAGTTTTCTTCTGTTTTAAATTGAGTTATCTCCCATTGTTCAATGAATTATTGTTTTAAAGAAAAAACTAGCTGTTTCTTGGTAAATGTAATTAGGTTAAATCAGGCTGTACATTTACTTTTAGAGATTGTTTCTCATTTTGTTCCTGCTCTCTTCATATGTGAATAAAAGGGTATGGTCCTAAGGGGTTTATTCATTATTTAAGGTTGTACAGTGATTGGGTATTGTCTACATCTTTTTGGTGAATAGCTGTCTCATTGGTAATCATTCTTTTTTTTTTAATTAATACTTTGCAACAAACTTTATAATGTTTTCAATTTTTGGGTGTTTTTATAAGAAAACCATGATGGTTTGTTTAGCTTCTATACTTATTAGTTGATTTATTTGATTACAACAGCTTTCCCAGTATTTAACTTCACATACTTTTTTATCAATAAAACTATTATTTGGGAAAGTTTTTTCAAATTAAATCTTTCGTTTTGTTAGAAGATTGCTATACGATATAACATGTATTTAAGTGATAAGAATTTCCAAGGTTTTAACTTGTCTATCTTTTCATCAGAGAGAGAATATTTCATCATGATGAGTGCTATTTTAAAAGTACATATCTTAAAATGGACAGTTTGTTTAGGTTAGGCGATGTTATGCCAGTGGGAAACTTTGATAATTGTGTTTTGATACGGAGGTATTTTTCAACATTCCTCCCCATTTTGTTGATATTTAGTAAGTTGATAACTGTTGAAAAACATATGTTTGACTGTGATGTTTAACGGTTAAGTAAACATGGCTGTCTGATGGAGGATTACTCAGATGAGAGATAGGCAGGAGGGGTTCTGATAAAACAAGGGTAATCTAATACCTTTTTAGTTTGGAGGAGAAACACCTGTAAATTAAGGGGAGGGTAATGAAACTGAAAGGGTCGGTATATAAAGGTGTTCTTATGAAAAGGGGATATTTTTATTTTCATTTAGTCTGTATACTTTACTGTAGATATTTAGAGAGTAATTAGGCCAAATAAAATAGTATGTGTGGTTCCAGTTACATCCAAAAAAAATTAGGGTAGGTAGGTAGGGATTTTTTTTTATTTTATGTTATTTTTTTACATTGAGTCTATGGGAGCAACATTCTGACTTTAACAGTGCTTCCTGGAAAATGACAAAAAAATCTTTTGGGTAGGCTATTTTTACGACTAAAAAGTAGGGTAGGTATAGGGTAACTGGAACCACACATATATTTTTATTTGGCCTTAGAAGAGTAAAGATAGGTGGAGGTGGTTCTGATGAGTTTGTATACAGTTCATGTACAAGATGATCAGAGAGGGGCAGGATGGCTCCTGATGACTTTTTTTTTGTGGGTATATATAGGGGATGTTTATTTTCTTTTGAAAGATTGGTTGACTTAATTTAAAAAAAGTAGTTTTTTCCATTGAAATTTTTGGGTGGAGATTTCTGGTTCTGGTTTATGATAATAAATGTTTGTCAAGATGAAAAATAGTAATTTTGTGTGGTGCAGATTTTTGCATAAAGGTTAAATTGCATTACTTTTCATTCTCCACTGACTTTAAAATATTAATCCATTGGTGTGATTGGTTATTGAAAAACTAAATATAAATATTATTATAGATTTTAAAAAAACGCTTTGTTCCTTTCTATTCTTGGACCATTACCTGAAACAGCTGGTTTAAAAAATTTGGAACAGAAGAAAGGGCACCAATTGAAACAATAGACAAATTGTGGATTTATAGGGGTTGCTTTAGTTCTCCTTATTGAGATCAATATTAAACTGATAATGATATAAATTTTTGATTATGACATATTAACAGAGAAATGATACCCTTTCCCCCCTTTTTCAGAATCCTTGATCAATATTAAACTGATAATGATATATATTTTTGATTATGACATATTAACAGAGAAATGATACCCTTTCCCCCCTTTTTCAGAATCCTTGATCAATATTAAACTGATAATGATATA
Source organism: Mytilus edulis (assembly GCA_019925275.1). Taxonomy (NCBI): domain Eukaryota; kingdom Metazoa; phylum Mollusca; class Bivalvia; order Mytilida; family Mytilidae; genus Mytilus; species Mytilus edulis. The sequence continues at coordinate 103,798,023 of CM034350.1, read as the reverse complement.
TATTTTTGATTATGACATATTAACAGAGAAATGATACCCTTTCCCCCTTTTTCAGAATCCTTGATCAATATTAAACTGATAATGATATATATTTTTGATTATGACATATTAACAGAGAAATGATACCCTTTCCCCCCTTTTTCAGAATCCTTGATCAATATTAAACTGATAATGATATATATTTTTGATTATGACATATTAACAGAGAAATGATACCCTTTCCCCCTTTTTTCAGAATCCTTGATCAATATTAAACTGATAATGATATATATTTTTGATTATGACATATTAACAGAGAAATGATACCCTTTCCCCCCTTTTTCAGAATCCTTGATCAATATTAAACTGATAATGATATATATTTTTGATTATGACATATTAACAGAGAAATGATACCCTTTCCCCCCTTTTTCAGAATCCTTGATCAATATTAAACTGATAATGATATATATTTTTGATTATGACATATTAACAGAGAAATGATACCCTTTCCCCCCTTTTTCAGAATCCTTGATCAATATTAAACTGATAATGATATATATTTTTGATTATGACATTACAGAGAAATGATATTGAACAGAATATCTTTTAACAGGTAGAGTGCATACACCTGTTTCAGAGGGCAAATAAATCTTACATGAAAATATAACAACAGGTAAAAATAAACCATGGGAAAATATTTAAAGCTGAAAAAACATGATAAGAAAAGCTGTTATGTTTTGTTTTTTGTTTCAAAGTTTAGATTTAGATAATGTAATATAATTGATAGGAGCCAATTTTTATGTCATTATTTGAGAGAAGTTCTCGACATGACATTAGTAAGATTTAAATTGATTGTGTAACAGTTATCGAAGGAAACATGTCGGCTCATTTACACAAATAGATACCATTTGTTCTGCTACTGATCAAGATACTAGAAAGGGATTGAATACCATTACTTGATCACTACATTAGCTTATAATCGTACATGCTTATAATGCTTGTCTTAGCTTATGCCTCGTTTACACAAACATTTAATTTGAATTGAATTCCAATAGAATGCGAAATAGCGTTCACACACTCTTCTTTTTTAATTAGAATTGATTCCAATTGGGTAATTAGAATTATCAAATTCCCATTAGAAATACTTTTTTGTTATATAATACGAATTAGAATTAAAATTTAACGGTGTTGGGACACTCACACACAGTAAAGCGAAGTCACCGCCCATTGCAATTTGAACTAGAATTAACGTTAGGATGTAAAACATTTCGAATGCCAATTAAACTAAATCGAATTACGTGGGAACTCAGAACTACATCTTTTTGAGTTTTAAACAAGAATGTGTCCAAAGTACACGGATGCCCCACTCGCACTATCATTTTTCATGTTCAATGTACCGTGAAATTGGGTAAAAAATCTAATTTGGCATTAAATTATAAAGATCATATCATATGGAACATGTGTACTAAGTTTCAAGTTGATTGGACTTCAACATCATCAAAAACTACCTTGACCAAAAACTTTAACCCGAAACTCCCACTTTCATTTATTATGTTCAGTGGACCGTGAAATTGGGGTCAAAAGACTAATTTGGCTTTAAAATTAAAAAGATCATATCATAAGCAACAAGTGTACTAAGTTTCAAGTTGATTGGACTTCAGCTTCATCAAAAACTACCTTGACCAAAAACTTTAACCTGAAACTCCCACTTTCATTTTCTATGTTCAGTGGACTGTGAAATTGGGGTCAAAAGTCTAATTTGGCTTTAGAATTAGAAAGTTCATATCATAAGCAACAAGTGTACTAAGTTTCAAGTTGATTGGACTTCAGCTTCATCTAAAACTACCTTGACCAAAAACTTTAACCTGAACGGACGGACAGACGGACGAACGGATGTACAGACGAAAGGAGCCACAGACCAGAAAACATAATGCCCCTCTACTATCGTAGGTGGGGCATAAAAAAGTAAAATAACAAATATAGCACACTCCGAAGAAAATCCAAACAGAAAGTTCCTTAATAAATCATCAAACAAATGGAAAACAAATGTCATATTCCTGACTTAGTACAGGCATTTCATTATGTAGAAAATGGTGGATTATAACTGTTTGTCTCTCACAATGCCATTATAAATAATCCTAATTCTCATCAAACTCTTTGTTTTTAAATTATGAGGAGGGGAGATTTTATTTATTGATTCTTTTAACCAATTTAAAAACAAAAACTTTGCAAATGAAGCCAAAATACATGTAGTAAGGAATAACTGTTTTGGCCTTATCTAAAGTTTTTTGCCCATTTAGTAATTTGGTCTGCCGAAGATGTCTGATAATTGGTTTACTTGTACATTAACTACTTGGGTTTTGGAGAACAAAAAGCCAACCATCATGCAATTTGGTTATTTTGAAAAACAATTGACTTTTGGTTTGTACATAAACTTAGATCTTGTTTAATTGATATGATGATTTTAAGCTAACATGTCATTGTTTTTTTCCAGGCTGGTTGGAGAAGCCTTTGTTTCTATGGCAACAAGATGGCAGCATGAAATTTCAGCAGCGTCTTGTATGTATTGCAGCTTCAAGTATAATTGTTGTCGTTTATCTGATATTCCTTGCAAACCTTCACCTTGTGAGTCTCCATGGCCAAGATTCAGAACAGATAAAAGTCAGTCTCCGTGAATCTCCTCTTCATCTAACTAATTATGATTGGCAAGAACCAGACCAACAGCAGTGCCGTGTGCTGGACAACCTCGAGTCATTTTCCAACTTGACATCGCTGTATCTCCGTGACAAAAGCTAAATATGATACGCTTAGCAATGGACAGTATGAACTGCCAACCAAATCATACGATCCCGACGACATTCCAGAAAAATTAAACGTTATTTTGATTCCACATTCTCACAATGATGCTGGTTGGCTGCGGACTTTGGAAGAATACTATATTTATACGACAAAGAAAATTCTAATAACATGGTGATTAAATTAAAACAATATCCAAATATGACTTTTGTATGGGCAGAGACAGTGTTTCTCAGTATGTGGTGGAATGAACTGGAAGACGATACGAAAGTTCATGTTCGGAATTTAGTGAAGCGTGGACAGTTAGAGATTGTGTTAGGGGGCTGGGTAATGCCAGACGAAGCCTCGACTCATTATGTTTCAGTGATCGATCAACTGATGGAAGGACATTTATGGCTATACGAAAATTTACATGTAAAACCTCAAAACAGCTGGTCCATAGATCCATTTGGACATTCTGGGACAGTACCATATATACTTAAAAATCAGGCATAGATAATATGGTCATACAAAGAATTCATCAGGCAACAAAAAGTGCTCTTGCATCAGTTAAAAGTTTGGAGTATATGGCATCATCCATGGGATACGTCGGGAAAATATGATATTTTATGTCATGTGATGCCGTACATGTTATATAGTATTCAATATACATGTGGACCTGATCCGTATGTTTGTTTTCAATTTGATTTCCGCCATTCTGATAATCCTGAGAAAAGGCTTTGCCAAAAGGAAAATAACAGGTGCAAATATTGATAAAATGGCCAATTTCTTATACCAGCAATTCCGTAAGAAATCCAGCTTGTATGAGTATAATACAATTCTTGTGCCAATAGGGGATGATTTTAGATATGATTCTTTGCATGAGTGGGATGAACATATAATAACTACCAACAATTAATGAGGTATTAAATTCTAGAAAAGATTGGAACATCAATGTACAGTTTGGAACAGTTGCCGATTATTTTTCACTTCTCAAAAGAGAAAGTAAGAAAAAGAGTTTTCCAACATTGCGGAGATTTTTTTCCGTACTCTGATCAAAATTATCTTTATTGGACTGGATTTTACATACAAGGCCATTTGATAAACGCTTCTCACGTGAAGTTGAATCAAATTTGAGAACAGCTGATATTCTCAATACCCTTGCATTTGGTTATTGTAACAAATGGAATGTAAAGTTTGCACACTCTCATGAAACAGCTTCACTATTACAACAGGCCAGACGACACTTGGGTCTATTTTTACATCATGATGCAATAACAGGAACATCAAAAGATTATGTTATGGAAAATTATGAAAGCAAACTTTTAGAAGCTTATAATGACACCCAAAAAGTTATGAGTATGGTCTCTGCAGACTTTATTGACAAAAGGAAAATTCACTTCTCCACTCATTCTGTCACCAGACCTTGTTCGACAAAAATTTAATGTCGGAACAAGTCAAAGGACCATCTCATATTTCTGATTCAGGAACACCATAGTAGTGTTCAATCCATTACCTAAAAATAGAAATATGTTAATTTCCTTTTATAGTAAACACTGATGATTTACAAGTTTTGGATAAAAATATGAAAATAATGTCATATCAACTAAATCCAGTATGGATTTCAAAAGTTTCTGTTTCTAGATCAAAGTTTGAAATAACATTTTTGGTAGAGTTACCTCCACTTGGAATTCACACATTTTTATTGAGAAAAGGTGATTGTAAGGAAATGTATCCTTCTTTACTGAGTGTTATAATTCAATGGAATTAGATGTAGCACCAAATTTAAAGTTTGCACAGAATCGTCCAGTATTCCAACCAAAACAAAGTCAGAAATTACGAATAGAAAATGACTTTATTTTGGGAGAGTTTGACCCTGTTACAGGCTTTTACAGAAAGTGCTAGACAAAAGGACAGGAAATGTTACAAATATCCAAATACAATTTATGTATTATACTTCAAGAGGTAGTGGTGCATATATATTTTTTCCAAAGGGAGGCAGATCCTTACCTAATGTCTGGGGTCAACCTGTTGTACGAGTAACAGAAGGGCCCCTTATGTCAAAAATAGAGGTGTTACATCCATAATTCATCATACAGTTTTTCTTTACAAAGTGCCAACAGAGCAAGGCCAAAACTTTCACATACAGAATGTTATAGATATGCATGCAACCAAAACAAAAGACTGGGAAATTATAATGCGATTGCATACTGACGTTATGAACGAAAATCTCCAGTATTTTAGTGATCAGAATGGGTACCAGTTGATAAAACGTAGAACTAAATCAGAAATTGGGATAGCAGCTAACTATTTCCCTATGACTACTATGAGTATTATGAAGATTCTGCTAAACGTGTAACTGTCCATGCAGGACAAGCTCATGGTGTGGCAAGTTTAAAACAAGGAGAATTAGAAATCATGTTAGATAGACAGTTAATGTATGATGATAATAAAGGACTGGCAGGGGTCACAGACAACAAACCAACACTTAGTGAATTCATTTTACAGATAGAATATAGAGACAACACAGAACCTGAACCAATGACAACATCTTCGTCTTTATCAGCCATGATAATAATGAAGCACTTTCAGCAACCACCTGTAGTGTTCTACACAACAATTAACTCTGAGGTTATTAGACCAAGCTTTGATGTGGCAAGTCAGTCATACCCTGTGATATCTCATTGGTCAGTTTGAAAAACTTAGTGAACTCTGACCTTGATTATGATGGAACAAGTTTAATTTTACATCGTAGAGGATATAAATGTGGATTTAATGCAAATTATCTTCAGTGTCCTTTAAGTAAGGATGTAACTTTGTCTTCCATTTTACCAGACTTGACAATTAGTGATGCAAGAGAGACAACTCTAACACATCTGTACAACAGAAGTAAAGCACTGGTAGTAAAAGATCCTTTGAACATTCCCGTAATGGAACTAGCAACCTATAAAATCAATCTGTGATTGTTTGTTAGATTTAATTTATGTTCTATTTCATGTCTAAATATTTTCTAATATTTCAAACATCTGGGAAAAAGGAGGCTATAAAAGTTAAACCTCTTGTTTCATGTCCAAATATTTTCTAATATTATATTTCAAACACCTTGGAAAAGGTAGGCTGTAAAAGTTAAATGTCTGTTTCATGTCAAAATATTTTCTAATATTTCACACACCTCAGAAAAGATAGGATCAAAAAAGTTAAACCTCTATTTTGAAGTTTATCAGAAATCTTTGAATCTGTATTCTCTTTAGGATTTATAGCTTCCTTCTGATGTACAATGATATGTTTGATCATGTATTCTGATATAATTGAATAACACATCTTTATTATTTTATCATGTAGAACTTTTGTACATGCACTTGTTGCAAAAGTGTGTTGTTAATTAGGGGAATTGTGATTGATATCCTTTTTTATCACATCGCAGGTAAAATATCATGTTGTGATTGGTTGAACGCCCTCACATGGTGACCCCCTATGAGACCGTAGGGGGTTAGTAAATTTCATGAGGGTTCATGACGCGTTAATGGTGACATCATCTATTAATGTTGTTGTGTTTCATTGTTTATTTTTCAACATAACGCAGCAGAAAAAGTCCAGCGTGCGATAATTTCGTTATACGGTTAACTACTGACCCCTACAGACCATAGAGGGTGAATAAAATCCATAGGGGATTCGGCCCCTATGAATTTTACTAACCCGCTATTGATCTGTAGGGGGTCAGTAGCGAACCATATAACTTATAGTAGGTGAGAATATGTGTGATAAAAAAGGGGCATATCAAACGTGAAAAATCAGACATTACATACTTTGTTGGCAAAATCTTGTAAAAAAGGGAAGATTTATTATTACGGTTATATAATATAAGGACAAATTCAGTTAATCATGTGAGTCCCTTTGCAACTTGTGTACTTTTATACGCAATATGCATGTTTGAACAGGAACACTTTGATTTGTGATGTATATTTATTATTTGTAATGACAAATTATGGTGCTTCCATTTGTTAATTCCTAAGTCATTTCACAGCCTGTGTATAGAACTGTGTTTGAAAAAAATCATTCAAATTGGAGTTTGTAAAATTCCTTAATAACATTTTTTTTTCACATTTGATTAAAGTATTTAATATTTCTTAAATGCAGGCAAGACAAAGCCGTGTACTTATAGGTCTAATATTAAAGTATTGATACAGGTTGAATAAGGGTATTAAATTCATACTGATTTATTTTAAATGTAACCAAAGAAGTTTATGACCAATAGGTATTAAAATGATAAATCCAATAATAAAGTTCACCAAAGATTGAGAATGTTTTAAGGACAACTTCTGGTAATAACAATAGTTTTAAGATAAATTACTTAGCTACGGTTTGGCAATCATGTACAACATAGAATTAGGTTCTTCATGTTTTTAGTCAATATAAACTTTTAAGTTTTTTATTGCCTTCACTCTTTAAAAGTCAATTGTTTCTTCCACAAAAAGTATATATAAACTCTCTATTGAAAATCTTGTTTTTGGATAGAAAATGTTGATTCAAATCATACATGATATGATTGAATTCCATTGTATTTACATATGAAAATCACTTAATAAATACAGTTGTGATGGAAGAAATCTGTCAAAAAGCCATGTTGAATCATATAATAATAGGATTCTCTAGGTAATTGTTAAATGTTAAGAGTTACAGCCGTTATCTGATTTATTTCTAACTATGAAAAAATATCTATCAATTTAATCAACATCAAGTGGTGATGATTCAGTTAAATCAGAATTTATCAAGTATGGGTAATGGGAGATAACTCAGTTTTAAATCATATTTTATCAAAGTATGGGAAAAGGGAGATAAGTCAGATTTATTCTTGGATTAATATGGGAAAAGGGAGATAAGTCTGAATTATTCTTGGATTAAAGTATTTGTAGAATAAATTTTTCCTACATTTATTTAATTTTTAATGCAGAACTGATCTTTCTTGCAAATAAGTTTATTATTTTGATGTTGATGTTTTTATTGATAAGAGAATAGAAATAGGTCTATTTAATATTTTTAGCTTTTGTATGTGCAATAAAAGGGTGCTATAAACAGAAGCTGTGAAATGAACGAAAACATTCCATGTATTGAAATGTGTATATGTTATTAAGAGATGTATTATATTATATTGTTTCTGTCTTTTTTTTTGTGAGTTATGTCCCTTTGTTGTCATTGCAATTTTTTGCATCATGATTTTTTTTTCCATCATTTTTTTGTATGATTATTTTAATTATGTTGATATATTTGTTAATGTAATTACAAATAGATTATTGTCACCAGTAAAAAGTCAAAATGACTCGATGGAAAAAATAAAACTGTTTATTAAATAAATATAAGAATCCTGTAATGTACTTAGGAACTGCAAATATTTCCTTGCCAATTATTTTTAGAAATCTGTAACAGTATTAGCAAAAATGTGTGTTTGTTTGATGGTAAGTGGCAATTTTTCATGTACCCCCTTTTTCTGATTTCTTTTTTGATTTTTGAGGACACGTACACACTTGCAATGTTCTATTTTCATACAATGACATATATTATGTATAGATTATGGTATACTATGTTTAATGTCATATGGATTTTTTTATATATTGAATAGCTTTACCATTGTATCTACGCAAAATTTTTTATATAGTTTTTTAATCCATAACTAACAATACATAAACTCATGTCTCATTGGTTTCTTTGATCAGCTGATTGTAGTCATTAACAATGCACATTTCCTTTGCATTTTATCATTTACAATTACAAATTTTATAGGTAAAAATCAAACAGAACGCTAAAAGCAGATTATTTAGAGATTAAAAACGACAAATAATTACAGTTTTGTTTATACTACATGAACTTATTGTCCTGAAATCATAATTAATATTTTTCATGAAAGAAATAATATTTGTCAAGGGTATGTTGGGACTACATCATGCAATTAATAACTTCACAGCATTATATATATGATAAAATATACGTAAGAACTCATAGAGTAAGACTATCTAAAACTTTATTATCTGGGTTTAAAGTAATCATATTTTTAGTAGGAATAAATGGTTTTATTTTTTTACACCTTTTAACGACCAAATCAATATGATATATGCAAAAACATGCAGTTAATTAGTTGATGTGAAATATCATATAATTATATACTAATTTTTTTTACCACAAAAAAGAATTTATACTTTTAGTATCACAGTTATAATTTTCAGATCATATAAATATCTCTAATTTAAATTAAATGAATAGTCCCTTATTTTCAAGTGAATAATCTAGTTTAATAATGAATAATCTCTAAATTTCTCAAATGAATAATATCTAATTCTCAAATAAATAATCTCTAATTTTCAAATAAATAAATAATCTAATTCTCAAATAAATAATATCTAATTCTCAAATAAATAATCTCTAATTCTCAAATAAATAATCTCTAATTCTCAAATAAATAATCTCTTCTTTTAATATGAATAATCTCTAAATTTCACATAATTAAACTGCAAAATCTCCCTGAAACAATGTAGGAGTACCTGCTAATTAAAGTACCATTCTCATGCATATATACATTTTACTCTTGGGAATACATTAATCTTTTATGTAAACAAATCATCAAGTAAGACTATCTATATCTATATATCTGGGCTGTAAATAAATAATATATATTTTTTAAAGTAGACATAAAATGGTTTCATGCTTTTTTATCCTTCATGGTCAACAAATATCTCTATGGACACAGTGAAAAGCAATATACAGCAAGTAACTTTATGGTGATTCCTTTTCAGGGATCAGATTTAAACAACTTTTATAAAGTTTTTATCATGAAATTGCAACACACAGTTAATTTGTATATGTTAAATGACGATCTTCAAATTGTCTTTTTTGAATTTATTCAAACATAATTGTAAAAGTTTTTTTGGGACTTTGTGAAATTCAGATCCTAATATATTGTATACCAGTCGTATAAACACCTCTTTATTTCGCGTTAAGCCCTTTCTATTCCACTTCGCGGCGATTTAATTTCGCGATATTCTTAATATTTTATGTAGTTCAATAAGGAAAGATCCAATTTTTACAAATTTGCAACAAATTATATTCACGTTATTTTTCTACTCGCGTAAGACGCGAAAATAAATAGCTCCCGAAAATAAGTTGGTTTACAGTATTGGGTATCTTTTGTTGATCACTAGATTTATACAGACTTTTTGTGTCGTAGGGTTATGCCTGTTGTTTTCAAAGTATATGATTATCTTTTCACTATCATGTTGTTTGGTCTTGAGGAAATAGATAGATGCCTCATTGCCGATCATATCACATCTTTTTTTTATTATATTTATATGGTACACTACATCTCAGGTGAATGCCATTTTCCCTGTGAGGACGTCATAATTTGAATTTCTAAATGTTATCCTGTACTCATCCTCTAAAGTGGACATCCATTTCTTTCATTTCAACATAAAGCTTGCACATTGAATTATTTAGAACAATGAGTTAGTTGTTCGCTGCTCAGTTTCAAAATAAATATCTTTTCATAAAACTAGTATGTATTGATAGGGAATAAATTGAGGATTCAAAAAAGCAAAAAAAATATAGGGGTCAATGTGCTTGTTTTCGAGATATTAGCCATTGAAATTTTGGTGGGAAAATGTTCTCTCATTCATAGCGATATCATTGACCAGTTAAAGTTCTCAAATACTATTAAAAAATAACTAAAATTTTATAAGACTTATACAAAAAATGACTTATAATTATACATGTAAAAGATTTATAAAAAGAAAAATGGGGGTGCATGGGGAAACATTTTTAAGGCCTTTCAATGGATAAAACCAGAGGATTCTGAAAATCTGACAAAAATTCCAAAACATGACAAGCAGACATCCTTAAGAACAAGATGTTGCCAGTATTATTTGTATGCAGTATTTTCTGAAATGGCAATGACTAATCTACAATGATCTAATTGCAATTTTGTCCATTGTTTAAGTTCACTTCAACAAGTGCATGCACAAACTTTACAATCAGCTGTCCTTCCTCCTATTTGTCTGAGGTTAAATTTCTTTTTTTCTTTCAATAGTCAACAAAGAAATTCTTATTTATTGTTAAATGTATTGTTTTCATTGTATACGATGAAAAAATATAAATTAAATTTTAGACGTAAAGTGATCATTGACAGTTATACATGATGTAATGTCCCTGATCCCACCACAGCTATTTCATTGTGAAAAACTGCAATCATTTAAAACAACAGATAATTTTTTATTAACATTGTAGTTTTGTCTAGACATCTAAATATCTTCATATTAATTTTGATTTTCCTTGAAGTTAAGATGCATTAAACTGTTCACACATTTTCATGTGTCCACACTTCAACTAGAAGCATGCAAAACTTCAAATTTCCTGATATTTATATAAAAAAAATAACCTGATATTTTGTTCTGCTAATTAGTGCTGTAAAATCGCTGAAAGGATAGTCTGCTTTTAATCAACAGACATAAACACTGTAATTAGGTATTTAATCAACAATAATGGAGGGTCCAAATGTGGGTTTTTTAATTCTGATTTTTTTTATATTGTTCATAATTTTTCTATTTTTAATTTATTTTGCCCAATATTCTCTATTTTTTTTCTATATAAGCCCCCATTATTCTCAATTCTAGATTTTCTTGGGGTTATTCATAGCAAGATTTTGCCCTTTATTCTGTATTCTGTGTGCCCCATTCAGAGCCTCGTAACTTATATATGACTCTTGTCAACTGAGATTGTTTACTTCCAATACTAAGGCCATAAATGAGTTCATCATATATTGATGACTATAATTGATATACCTTCAAAGGTTATTATTTTGTAACGCTTTGTAGGTGACACTTAAATTTGTTGTCTGGTTGCTATGGCAACCAAATCATTAGTATTATTACTTTGGGATTTTGTGTAAATATTTATCATGATTTTCATTGTGCAGTGTTTATAGCTTCAGGGGTGAAAATGGTTCTATATTTATAATAAACTTAAGTATCATTATATAGCTGTGTTTATATTTTTCTGTCTCAATTTTCACTATGAAAATGGCCTATAAGGAATTGCATACTCGAATTTATCTTGCAAGTCCGCCATTCCTATATTACTGATAATCTATCTAGGAGTGTTTAAAGTCATATATTGGTTTAAACACAAACTTTATCTTTTTTGTTCCATGGACTAAACAACAAAAGAGGCGAAAGATATCAAAGGGATATTTAAACTCATCAGTTGAAAAGAAACTGACAATGCCTTGGCAAAAAACGAAAAACGACCATGACAATCAACGGTTTACAAAACAACATGACAAACAACGGTTTACAAAACACAATGACAAACAACGGTTTACAAAACACCATGACAAACAACGGTTTACGAAACACCATGACAAACAACGGTTTATGAAACACCATGACAAACAACGGTTTACGAAACACCATGACAAACAACGGTTTACGAAACACCATGACAAACAACGGTTTTACAAAACACCATGACAAACAACGGTTCACAAAACAACACAAAGATTGTTCAACACTTAACCCCACCAAACACTGTAATGTTATAATTGGCCACCAAGCACCGTAATGTTATAATTGGCCACCAAGCACCGTAATGTTATAATTTGCCACAAAACACGGTAATATTATAATTGGCCACCAAGCACGGTAATGTTATAATTGGCCACCAAACACGGTAATATTATAATTGGCAACCAAGCACCGTGATGTTATAATTGGCCACCAAGCACCGTAATGTTATAATTGGCCACCAAGCACCGTAATGTTATAATTGGCCACCAAACACGATAATGTTATAATTGGCCACCAAGCACGGTAATGTTATAATTGGCCACCAAGCACTGTAATGTTATAATTGGCCACCAAGCACCGTAATGTTATAATTGACCACCAAGCACCGTAATGTTATAATTGGCCATCAAACACAGTAATATTATAATTGGCCACCAAGCACCGTAATGTTATAATTGGCCACCAAGCACCGTAATGTTATAATTGGCCACCAAGCACTGTAATGTTATAATTGGCCACCAAGTACTGTAGTGTTATAATTGGCCACCAAGCACTGTAATGTTATAATTGGCCACCAAGTACTGTAATGTTATAATTGGCCACCAAGTACTGTAATGTTATAATTGGCCACCAAGCACTGTAATGTTATAATTAGACGGCATAGTGTACTGATAAACTAATGAGATACATGTTATTTGTATACTCTCAAAACATCTGGACTTGTTTCTGCTTCAATGTAATTTAAATATTCAAATATATTCAAATATTTGGGGTCTTATTCATGCTTCAATTTCGAACATTCTGTAATTCTGCAAAAATTATAATTTAAAAAAACAAACGGCAACAACTGGAAATAAATAAAGATGTCAACAATGTACTAAATGTTAATTACATATTTATATTAATTGATTGTTGGTTGCTTAACGTCCAGTGACAAATATTTCATGCATGTTCAGGACGAATACATACTTTATAAAAAACAAGATGTGGTACAAAATTACCATTGACGCGGAAAATTCTCCTACAAAGTTCTGTCAATGAAAAACATGACAGGTACCACCACTATATAGATATAAGAAGATGTGGCATGAGTGCCAAAGAGACAACTATCCATCCAAGTTACAATTTGTAAAAAGTAAACCATTAAAGGCCAAAGTACGGCCTCCAAACAGCCTTGCCTCACACCTATAAAACAAGCTATAAAGCCGGGGCCCAAAATTGATTGTAAAACCATTCAAACAGGAAAACCAACGGATTATCCCTCTATATATAAACGAGAAACACTTATGAACCACATCAACAAATGAGAACCACTGAACAACAGGTTCCTGATTTGTGTAAACAAATGCAGCGGATTTAGACAGTTTTAACAGATGCCAACATTCACCCTAACCTGAATATAACGTCAATCATACATAGAAAGACAATGGCCCAAAATACAGATAACATTCATATTCACATCACATCACAGAAATATGTTCTTGTTCTGATCTACATGTTATACTTGCCACTGGACACACATCCATCCATACTTAATTGATTAAATAATAATAGAGTACAAAGATGCACACACTGTTAGAATTATATCATAAACATGAATTTCCGTATTTAAAAACAAAAAAATATACGAATTGAAAGCAAGTGAACATCACATTTTGCATTCAGCGAGAAAGAGCTTCTTGTGTTATCAAGTCGTCCAAATGTTCAAATACAGAATTCATTTCCAATATATTAATAGAGTTTCAAATGCAAATAAAATAGAGTATGCAAATGTGGAATGTGTCAAAGAGACAACAACCCAACCAAAGAGTAAAAACTTGAACAGCCGAAGGCCATCAATGCATGGGTCTTCGAGAAAATCCCGCAATCGGAGGCGTACTTCAGCTGGACGTTCAAAAAATGTGTACAGTTCGTGAAATGGACGTCAAACTAAATATATGTTATTCTCATTTTAAATATTAAGTAAAAATTTCAACACAAACCCGTTCGTCAGACTGAATTGTCGGGGTGAGATGAAAGCATTCCACGCAATATAGGTTTAAAAACGAAATATAGCTAAAGTTTTCGTATAAAGGTGTCGATTTTAAAGAAGAAAGCTGGTAATTTAAGCATTTGTTGAATTTCAATCATTATTATACCTTATTATGCTAGGCAGTACGGTTTTTTTTTTGTCGGTGTTGGTCATTGTTGAAGGCCGTACGGATACCTTCGTAATATTGTGTGTGGTGGAGAGTTTTCTTTTTGGCTGATACTACTATAACACATGTGTTATAGTAGTCTCAGTTTTTTGGCAATCGGTATATGTACCACATCCTTATAAAATATTTTATAAAATTATAACTTATTGTTTTATTTTTTATCAATCATATTTACTTGGCACTGGCTACGGTTACATGGAAATGTAACAATAATAAAAATAATATTGTTACATTGGAGACTAAATGCCGGAATGCATGGTTGGGTAAGGACCTGTTTAATTAAGAATGTAACAATAATTATTGAGGCTGCGGTTACATTGCGTTATTGTTACATGAAAAACAGTATGAATTGAACAGCTACTGTAAAATTTAAATAATTAAAGAAGGGACACCAAGATGATAAAAGACTGTTATTTCTGTTCTTCGTCAATGTAAAGTGAGGTTTTACGACAACCAAATATTTTCGTCGGAAGGGGACGATAAATGGCTGACCCGTGTTAAGGAGAGAGCCATATCTCTTGTACGTTAAAGACACCCTTGTAGTAGATTTCGAAAAAGAGCAGGCTAATGCCGCTACAAGGCAGCACTCGCACCCGCAAAGTGGAAAGGATTAATATAAGTTGCAAAACTTGTTTCCCAATCCACTAGATTAAATATGTTTAAACTAACCAAATGTTCTAAGTTTTGTGAAATTTGACAATTATTGAACTCTATGTGTCGACCTCCGTCAGTTTAGGTCATTGACAGTATACAAGTTGTTTTTCCTAATGTGTTATGAGACCAAGTGCAATCTGTTAAAATTAAAATCAATTGTTATGTTTTCGTTGGTTTTCTTTGTTCTGTGGTATATAATTATGATGTACGTTGAACATGTTAAATACGCATTTGGTTAGCCAATTAAGTTGATTACACCTTCTGATACCCGTCTCCATATTATATAATTATATCAATATACTCTTCAATGACCGTACCGGTAGTTACTTGTTTTGTTTTGGAAAATAAAAGACCCCAGTGGAATTTCTTGCTATCGAATCAGCCAAGTATTCAGGCATTCCATTTATAATTAATTCTTACCTGAGATGGAGGTATTAATAATTTATCAGGTAGATTTAGTTGGAAACATTTAATCACAGAGAAGACGTGGAGACAAGATGCCAGCACCGTATCACTATGATGAACAGGTTGGTATATTTTTTTTTTTCTTCTTTTATGAATTAATTGTTAAGAAATATTTATTTCATACTTAGTCTGGTAGTAGAACGAAAGATGTGATGGGGATTAACTCTATTGTATTTTTTTTTAGACATTTAACCATTATTAGGTCGGAATAAATTTTGTAATTAATGGAGTTAGGAAAGGGGATGGAAGAGATATGTCTTTCCGGGTCTGATGTTAAAATGTTAAACTTTTTTTGAAGTATGACAATATCATATTTGTTTACAGTCATTATATTTCTTTATACCGTCAATTTATTGTTGAATATTTTCTTGTAAAACACAACTAAATTAACGAATAGAAAATACTTTATAATTATGCTTGTTTTGAAGTATTGTATTGTAATTACATTCTGTTAATTTTTCCCCAGCAATGTAATTTGTTTCCTCGGCATTTGTATTTCATTTAATATCAATGCAATTTTCTTTCCTCCACACTTTTAGTTCACTAATAATGTCATTTTCTTTCCTCCACACTATTAATTCACTAATAATGTCATTTTCTTTCCTCCACACTATTAGTTCACTAATAATGTCATTTTCTTTCCTCCACACTATTAGTTCACTAATAATGTCATTTTCTTTCCTCCAAACTATTTGTTCACTAATAATGTCATTTTCTTTCCTCCACACTATTAGTTCACTAATAATGTCATTTTCTTTCCTCCACACTATTAGTTCACTAATAATGTCATTTTTTTTCCTCCACACTATATAGTTCACTAATAATGTCATTTTCTTTCCTCCAACTATTTGTTCACTAATAATGTCATTTTCTTTCCTCCACACTATTAGTTCACTAATAATGTCATTTTTTTCCTCCACACTATTAGTTCACTAATAATGTCATTTTCTTTCCTCCACACTATTAGTTCACTAATAATGTCATTTTCTTTCCTCCACACTATTAATTCACTAATAATGTCATTTTCTTTCCTCCACACTATTAGTTCACTAATAATGTCATTTTCTTTCCTCCACACTATTAGTTCACTAATAATGTCATTTGCTTTCCTCCACACTATTAGTTCACTAATAATGTCATTTGCTTTCCACTTCATTGTTATTTCACTAGCAAGTCAATTTCAGGTAGTACTTAAAATCGGAACTAAAATTACCTCATAGGTGTATTTTAAGGTGTTAGCAATATTTTGTCATATATTCGAACACTAAAGAAATCTTAAACACTTGAATTTTCGTCTTAAAAAGTTAAATAAATAACATAATGAATCAAAACCCACATATTTTTTCAATGAACTGTATTGGTGTGAAATTTACATCTGTATGTTTTATAATGTACATAATAGAAAAACAAAGGAAACAGAAAAACAGAAAAATAAACAGTAAATGCACAGCAAAAAGACCCACACAAAACTCAAAGTAACAGCGCTTGTATTGCGGTTCTTCTTCTCCATGTCACAATAAGACCTTCAACAGTGACCAAACAACCTCTCACCTCACTATAAGACCTTCAACAATTACCAAACCACCTCTCACCTCACTACAAGACGGTCCGGGGGTCCTTAGAACCGACTTGAGCAGATTCTTTGCAAAATTAATTTGGATACACTTCGTTAGAAGTAACTTATCTAACCAAGACCGGTAAAAAAAAAAGAACATACTGGAAAAAAAGTACATATTTAAAACAAAATAGTTCCAACGCACGGGTGTAAAGTAAATCTTAAACTATTTGTAGCATATTTTCTTTAGAAATAATAAAGGTGTCATATGTATAATATCTTGTCTTGCGTTAATTATGTTTGTAAAGAATACACTTTGTTATTTGTAAATCTGTGGGAGACCATCGGCCACTACACGTAGCCTCAGGTTGTTAACAACCCCCTATAAAATGAATAAATAAATAATTTAAAAATTCGGCTCGGTTCTGGACACTCTCTCTATTGCAATAATTGAGAAGCCTTTGGGTTTTGACTTACATTTTTATCTATATCAAATTCGACCTCATAAGTAACGCATAGTGCTATTACTGAACTGGTTCGTTTCATATATTTTTGTTAGCTGTTAATTTCCGTATGTGATTTGGTCTCTTGTGAAGAGTTGTCTAATTGGCAATCATACCACTAAAATCATTTCAATGTTTTATTTAGGCTCTTTGCTATAAACAATGTTCCATACACATTGCGACTGTCAATACTTTACGAAGGTGCAATTGGTTTAATCGTCACAGCATGATAGGATAAATGTAAATACAAACTATTTAGATTTCGTACGCGCAAAGCGCTTTTCTGGATCTACCTTCACCAGGAACGGCCAAACCCAAACAGGGATGTATAAAGACATAACACGTGAAGAGCTAACGAAGGATAAAGAAAATAGATGTCACGCATATGTCTGTTCCTGAAAAGAACGCAAGGCATTTAGGGTCCAAATCGGCATATGCAATTTCTTAAAATTGATTCATTGGTATTGTTGCCTCGTGCTCGCCTCGACTTTGTAAGGTTGTTGGTTTTAATCTCCAACCGGTGCAAACTGATGACTTCAAATTGTTTTTTGCTGCTTTTCTCCTTACCAAGCAGCAATTTTATATGAGGGTCTGGATGGGGGGGGGGGGGGGGGGGTCTGTTATTCTGTAAACATTTAATTTTCACCCTTAATTCTCTAATCTTTAAAAAATTAACCCCTTTTTTTTTCTCTAATCTTCAAAAAATTAACCCCTTTTTTCTCTAATCTTTTTTTAAGGGCATTATTCTTAAATCATTTAACCCCATCCAAACCCTCTTATATGAGCAACTACCCAACTCAGAATTAGAATAATGTGTCATTCTAGCTTGCATGTGATATATGTTTTCCTGTGGACTGTTGCCTTCTGATATCAAGATCAACGTATCAAAAAATTCCTATGAAACAAATGTTTTCTTTATAAAAATGCATGTGATACCCTTGATGTTAAACATCAATGCATTTTATTTTAAGTTTCTATACTTATCGTCATATACTAACGAATCAACGTTATTTTTAAAAAATTAGAAGAAGTGATATGATTGCCTATTGTGCCTCTTGTTTCACAACAGCATTTTCGCGTGACCGTTTTAAGTATGTAACTTATGATGAAATTCAGCACCAAACGATAAAACCAGCACGAGGACACAGTTCCGTTTCAACTCAGTCGTTTTCAAAAGTTAATAACCGTTGTGGATGTTTATTGCTTTGATTGAGACAACAGGTCTTAAGATGGCATTACTGAAGGTTACAAAACACTTTAATTAATGGACTAAGTGATGAACACTTGAGATCAATAACTAGCCATTAAATGTATCTGATTAATTATTTACCGCATAGAAATCGGTTGCGATTGGCTACCGCAACAATATTTATTAGAACTAACACGCACCTGTCTCAGAAATCCTGGCCTTATCAAACATTTAATATACATTGTTAGGGAATCTGTAAACTAATTAGACATAAAACAGGATCGTGATAAATATACCAGCAACCAGATTCTGAATATCTTCGTTTTATACAATTTATTATAGACTTTGACCAATTGTTTCTTTTTCATAACACATTTTCCCACTCCCACCTTCGTTTGTCTCGGCATATATATATATATCTATAGTAAATTTGATAATGGAAATGGGAATGTGTCAAAGAGATAACAACCCGACCAAAGAGCAGAAAACAGCCGACTTCATAGGCTAAACTTTGTAACATATAAATGAACTAGAATAAAAACATCATTCACTACTAACAAATGCCAGAGGCTCCTGACTAGGGACGGGCGCAAAAATTCGGTGGGGAAAACATGTTTTGTGAGATCTCAATTATTAATGTATATGATTCTGATCTCTTTCATCGATAAATAGAGACATATGTTGCCTGTCACGGTAGGGATTAAAACCATTAGTGACCTGAAATAATATGAATTATAGGCGTTTTCTCATTATTGAAGGCTATATGGTTGCCTATAACTGCTTACATCCACTTCATTTGGTGGATAGTTGTCTCATTGGCAATCTTACAACATCTCCTTATTTTTATACAATATTTATGATAGTGCATGTAGAAGGATTTAATTCTTTACCAGGATAAATGCAAATAAGTTACATTCTTAACGTAAATTTGTTAGAAACCTTTCAATGACTACTAATATTTTTCATTAACCCACGAATCATGAGTAATTAATCAGTATTCAGCAACATGCAAAATATATCTGATATTATAATTATAAAAGGCAAAAATCAACTTTTAATGGTATTTTTTAACGCGATGTATTTACTGCACAATTGTGATCTTGAAATACTGATTCAAGTCAACTGATCAAAACCAATAATTTTTCATTTCTTTCTTCTTTAGAGATATGTTTCGGAAGATGACAGTGGTCTGAGAGGCTCGCGTCAGTACCAGGCTCAGCCGAATATGGCACGATATGAGCGGTATGAAATTGACCCTCCTTCCTTAAAAGCAAGACAAGACGATATGAAAGGAAAGAAAGTGACCTTCTGTATGTCTGGCGACAAAGATTCTAAAGGGGTAGATCTATGTATTAACAACAAGATTCGTACGTTCGGAAGTCTGTTAGCAGAACTGGATAAGCATCCGAAGATCAAACCTAAAGGAGGTGTCCGATTTGTGTTCCGAAAAGACGAAAATAACAGATACAAGAGAATAGAGGATCTGGGCGAGATACAAAGTGGTGATCTCTTGGTGGTATCAGACAGAGCCAGAATTGACAAGACCATTGACTATGGCTTTCCTCTTGGACCTAGTCCTACAAAAAGTTTACAAAGGTCGCCCCTCCCACGGAGGTCAACAAAGGTTACTGCACCCTTCAGACGTAGTCTTTCCAGGAAAAACGACACGATTGTAGTGATGAACAAGGAAAGGATGACAACCTATAAGGTCAATCCAAACACGACACAACTGTTTGAGCAAATTCTTGATGATATTGGTGATATGTTAAAGCTCAGTGCATACAAACCATTAAGTATGCATTCGGTCACACCAGCAGCATACACTCAGGTACGTTCACTCATTCAATCACACCAGCAACATGATACTCTCAGGTACGTTCCCACATTCGATTACACCAGGTGTATACAATCAGGTAAGTTCACACATTCGATCACACCATCAGCATACACTCAGGTAAGTTCACACGTTCGATCACACCAGGTGTATACCCTCAGGTAGGTTCACACATTTGATCACACCATGAGCATACCCTCATGTAAGTTAAAACAAACATTCGATCCAACCTGGGGTGTACCTTGTTTGGTATATTTTTTCCCCCAACTAATAACAAAGTTGGATACTAACTAACAGTTGTCAGGTTTGAGCAGAAGTTGTTCATTAAGTTCTAACATGGATAAGTATGGTTGAATACTTATTATCTTGAGAATGTTTATTTCGAGCAAGGTTAAATTACAACTAATTACTGAAGTTTCGCACCAAAAAAAAAACCCAACAATTTGGTAAAATGCAGAAAATGTGGGTAAGAAATTTTAATAAAAGGTTTAGAAGTAAGAAATTTAAATAAAAGGTTTAGAACTAAGAAATTTAAATAAAAGGTTTAGAACTAAGAAATTTAAATAAAAGGTTTAGAAGTAAGAAATCAAACGAAGACCTTTTGAATGAAAAGTATTAAATCAATATTGCATATCAAAAGTTTTAGGAGTGACTTAGTCCGAATGCCGAACCACCCTCCAAAATTAAAAAAAAATCAAGTAACAAAATCATAAGTGAAAGAATGCATTTTTTTCTAACATTTTTATTTTTCATTACAACAGATAGACAGCTTCACTAAGTTAAACTCACAGTTGCACACAACAGAACTGCGCAGTAGTGGAAAAGAAGTGCCGAAATTTGTCGTCTGCAAATCTGGCGAACATCCAGAGGACGCACTTTCTGAGAAACTGAGGAAAGCATACGAAAAGAAAGGTTTAATTAAACCAAATGATAAAAGCCCGGTACAAAATGGTATTGGAAGATACGATGATGACGATGAAGACGCGGGTTATGATCAGGTAGAAGATGGAGCACCAGAACCTGAAAAACATCCAAGAGGTTACCAGAAAAGTAAAGATTACGGCAGGGAACCATCCCCACAAAGACGGCACCAGAGAAGCCGAGACTTTGAACAGGAACAATCTCCTCCAAGACGGAACCAAAGAAATCGTGAATATGACCGCGATCCGTCCCCACCGAAACAGGTCGAAGAGCCACAAACTGCTCGTAGACCTACTCAAAGACAGAATGGTTTGTCGAAGTCCCAGTCGAAGGAAAGC
Source organism: Mytilus edulis (assembly GCA_019925275.1). Lineage (NCBI taxonomy): Eukaryota > Metazoa > Mollusca > Bivalvia > Mytilida > Mytilidae > Mytilus > Mytilus edulis. The sequence continues at coordinate 103,776,064 of CM034350.1, read as the reverse complement.
GTTGGATCAAAACAGACAACTGGTCGCACTCCGCCTAGACAAACTGCACCACCGCCAAGCAAACCGCAAACAAGAAAACAACCACCACAAAGAAACAAGTAGAAGAAGAAACCAGTTCCGAATCACAACAAAACCAAGAAGAAAGTGGCGATGACTCCGATTCCGATTACCCTACTCCGAGACTTCTTACACCCAAAAGACCAAAGGAACGTGTTGAGACGCCTGAATGTTAATTTCATTGATTGATGTAGATCGTTATGTTGTTGTGTCTTGTATTGACAAACCTTTTTTCATATGTGCACCAAAATGTGTAAATGATATTGTTGATGGGTCTTACGGAACTGTGATAATCACTCTATTATTTTAAAGACGTGAACTTGTGTACTTTGTTATTTTGGGAATAATAACCTAGCCCATACTAAATTATTATACTGAAAAATTGTAATTACGCAACACAAAAATGTGCTGACCTATTGAGTAATGTTTTTTTGCATTAATTTTGTATATTTGCACTCGTGTGCAGTGAACAGACTGTAAACTCGGTTAACGCCTTTTCTTGCCGTTCGTCTGTCCGCGATTTTTGTTATTTATGCTATATGATAAAATTATATGATATTGGTCTGAAACTTACTAAATGATGGTTTGTACCGTGTTAACTTTCGTTCTGCCAGGCAGTAACTGCCTATTTTTTTTGACGATACGTTGAATTATACATGTTATACATATACTTACAAATTAATGTTTCGTTACACATTACATTGCTGTAAAAACTATAATGAAATAAGTTTATATGGCCTGTAACTTTATAATAATCGGAGTTAAAATACCGTGTAAGCGATTTCAAATCTGCAAGGTAGTTACTTCCTATGACACAATTGGTCACACGTTGGCAATTGCATGATATCACATACAATCCATTGTTAGTAAAAAATAATAATCATTCGAATAGCGCTTGTTCATCTCTCGAACTTTCGGCGTAGAGAATGAGGTTTTTTTGGGAAAATTTTGGAGAATTTTTCAATTCGAGGGATGAAAATATAGCTTGTTCTCAATGAAAAATATCTTTTTTTAGAAATTGGGGCCAAATTGTCACCAGTTTTGCAAATGAATTGGTATCCTCTATTGTTCAGTAAAACTGATTGTCATATTTTTCAGTAAAACTTTCTAGGAAAATGACTGTCAAATTAAGAATAAAGATTATAAGCATACAAAAACTGGTGATATGTTTTTCATCGCCACTAAATAAGACTCGCGGATTAAAAAAAAACATAAATACACTGACAGCGCAAATAATTTAAGGAGCATATCCATTTAAAATGATTTTATAATATTTGCCTCCAGTCCCCATAACAAGAGAAATACCATTGGTATCCATTAGCATGTTCCCTTCTGATTTTGTGTAACGTATGTCTTACAATTTAAACAATTGAAACTGAGGACATGAATTTTTATAGTTGACTGAATCAAAAAGACAAACTTATAATCTTATAATTGTTAAACATTATCTATATATATATATTTATGTTGAAATAAAAGTTTTATAATTCGATAGACTTTAAAAGATCCATTTATACATTGCAAATAATCTGAAAAAGGTATCGCATATTTAGTTTAGCAGCCATGCAAATATGTCATTATAAAGAACTAATAAAAATGAGAATTGAAATGGGCACTGGGGAATGTTTTATAGAGACAACAATCCGACTAAAGAGTAAAAACAGCCGAAGGCTTCCAATCGGTCTTCAACACGAATTCCGCACCCAGAGGCGGATTTCAGCTGGCCCTTAAACATAAAACAAATCTAAATTGTTTAACAAAGTTTTAATTCTACATAAGTCTCTTATGACTAAGACAATCAATATTGTGCACAAGATAAAAGATAACAGACTACACGATACACACATTGGTAAGAAAAAGTAATTTGAAGGGGGAAACAAGGGAAAAAAAGAATACAAATATATTTTACAAAGAAAAAAATAGAGGTTAGCACAGTCTTAAACAATTGGCTGGTATCGATACAGTTTGTAAATGCCTTGAAGCTAACGAGTTAAAAACATGTAAATGAATTAAACAAAAACCGCCACAAATCTGCCATCAACACAAGAAATTTTATAAATAACAAAAAGTACCCTAGGTTTTCAATAATGAGAAAAATCCGTACTGTATGGTCGGTTAGACAAGGCCCCGTCATGAAAATATAAAACAATTCAATGAAGAAAGCTAAAGGCCTGATTTATAACAAAACAGTTTACGAAAAACAAATATGACAAGCATGAACCAACAACAACCATTGAGGCGTGTTCAGACTGGTGGCATCTGAATCAAACTTGTACATTTTATGTCTCCACTATTGTTGTTTCATAACCTTGATCATTGGACTAAAATCAGGTCCACAAATGAATGACAAAGGAAATGAATCATACTTCTCGTTCAAAGACAACAAAACACAAGTAGATCTCTTTCATTTTTGTTTTCATTGGGTTTCAGTCGCACTTTATCATTGATTTACAATAAAACAACTAACCTGGGAGAAACCATTTAACTTCAAGGAGGTTTAAGTTTTTTATTGCCGGAGTCAGAATTTCTTTTCGCACGGAGCTCGATCAATTTTATTTAGTTTTCCAACGCTATCAATCAAATTCTTTTTTTCAATATGTAACACTTTAAGATATGGGAAAAAATTGAGATTCAGAATATTTGTTTTTTTTATTTCTGTACGACCAGAACATTTTTTTCATCAGAATATTTTTCTTTCAAAAAAGAAAACATAACCCTCCCTTGAAGTTAAATGGTCATTCCCTTATTTCACAAAACATCTTACGAGAGAGAGAGAAAACAACAACTCGTAAGTCATAAACATTTCAATGTAACTTGCGATCAATTGTTGTGGTAAGACTCACGCCTAGTCTCGTGATAAATTTATCCACCGCACCAAAATGCGCTCGTAGACAATGAAAACAATCGATAAGTACCTCGCAAAGATGATACGGAATAATGTCGTGTTATCCGCTTAAGATTATTTAATGATAGTCGTACTTTACAAAAGATTTCAGTTACATCATATGACAGGAAGACATGGCTATCGTGCAGTACTTAGAATAAATCCATATAGAACTATAATGCAGGAAGAATTAGATGGGTCATTTTCAAAAAATGTCGAATTTTGAAATTGAAAAATGTATTAAAATTTACTTATTCAAACAACCCTCTGCATAAACAAATCAAAACAAACAGTACTTTAAGAACAACATATTAAAATATGCAATCTTAATGATGCCATACAAGAATATCTTGCAACATTTTTGATCGGTGGTACAATATTTTGTCTATCCTGTTACCATTTTCAAAAGACATTTTGGGTTATTAAGAAAAGGTTTACATAAAATGTTAAGCTTGTTTTACGTAGTCAATTAGATGGTTTTCAAGAGAATAAACTTCATTCTGTAAAATGATAGATTATTTGCCAATTTTCCAGGTTGTACTGAAAAATGCCCCTAAAAATTGGTTTTCAAAGGTTGTAAAAATTACCACCAGTAATACAAGTCTAAGATAGCAATTTATATTGTTAGGCAATTTTTCACCCTTTCAAACAAACCAATCATCAAGTAAATCCCTCATAAGTTAGTTTACTTTTCTCTTTATTTCATTGGTAACAGGAACGTACGTTTCTGATATATCACTATATAAAAGTCTATCCTGTTACCTTTTTGTCTATCCTGTTACCTTTTTGTCTATCTTGTTACCTTTTTGTCTATCCTGTTACCGATATCAGTATCGCACCTGTAAATGCTTAATTCGGATAATTAAGACGTTATAACATTTTAAGATGAGTTCAAACAAAGAAATATTTCATTCGTTTTGCACTTATATGTTAAGATAAAAAAATTAACGACGTTTTTGTCTACAATAGTCTATCCTGTTACTGTAACCATAGCAACCATAGTAACAGGATAGACATAACAGAATAGACAAATTTCTTCGTTTTAGATTGCTGTTGTGAAATAACTACTCCCTTTGGTGAAGTGATGATGGTTTTCTATTATGAATTTGGTTTCCAAAACGTTATTGCACTTTTTACAAGTATACTGTTGGTGTAATTAATCAAAATTGTTGGTAACAGCATAGACATGAAAAAAAGTACACTCTATTTTTTTCATATTCATATGGAGAATAATTTAACGGCTGATTTAAGTAGCGGTAACAGGATAGACATGAACCTCCAGTACGCTGATTGAATTTCGTTTGTAGATAATATGTTACATACAATGATAAAGAAGCGACTATTTTTCGTTAGAGTAATAATAAACGTTCTTAAAAAGTCCCTTTTGCAGATATAAAGGCGATCAGAAAATCGGAAAAAAAATCATTTGAAATGTGTTTTTCTGACACTGTACGCAGACAAATACCCCCCCCCCCCCAAATCGGCCTTGAATGCAGTTTAATCTTATCAAAATAGATGTAAGGTGTGTTTATTATTAATGTTCTGAATCACAAATCCGACAAGCTTTCATTTAAACCATTACAACTGAAATTTCCATTAGAAATGAAAATTTTAGCATGGTTGTACTGAAAATTCAACATTTTTTTAAATTGACCCAGATAACGTGCAATGCTCAGAATAAATTTGTTCAGAATTATAATCAAGGAAAAGTTAGAAAATGTAGTCTTGCTTCAATCAAGAGATATGCAAATTGAATAATGAGCAACCCCAAAATATATATGTCGCAATGATCGATAATACAATAATACAATAATACAATAATTCTATAATTATAACCTTTTACGATAAGACTATTAAACCAAAATGAATTCAACTTTAACGTGATATAGTTTTATAAGGGTTTTCTTTTATTTATAAATTCTATCTATATTTTGTTTTTTTATTTATTTAAAAGATCATTCTAAGCTTTAAATAGATTGTCTCGCAATTTTCAAAGTTACTAATAATAGACAATAAGCTATATTTTTCTCTCATTTAATTATATATGCGTATCATATATGTATTTTAACAAATGTTTAACTACTGTTTTGTTAAACTAATGTATGTTTTTACATTTCGCACATTTTCATGATGGTTTTTTTTTTTTTTTTTGGCTTTATTTTTAATTTCAGTTAAATTTTATTCTACACTCTTTAGTTTGACAATGCTAATTAAGCTACTAAACACTGATTACTCGTCAACTCATACAAGACGATTAATCGTATTTACACAATTAATTCTATCACCATGCAGAAATGAATGCGGTTTGACTGATTACCCCAAGCCGACATTCAGAGTTTAGTACACAATTTCCGACAACTGAAAATCTGCTCTATGTGTCACGACCCTGACATATTGCAGTTCAAAATGTCATGTGACTTCGATATATAAAATCAGATCAAGTTTTAGATTTATCAACAAATATTCGATATCAACAGTTCAATATACACGTTTTAATATTCTTAAATCAAGATGGCTTTATTTACTAGTACTCCCAAGTCTAAGCGTGGAGAAAAGGTTATGTTACTGAATCTTGACAATACCGACGACGATGTTTCATCTGGCTATGATTCTCCTGTATATATCTCAGATGAAAACAAAGACGATAAGAAAACAGTTACAGCTAAAATGGTTGCCGCTGATTCATCAGACGATTCAGATTTCTCATCCGATGAAGCAGACGATGACTCATCAGACGACGACAGCGATGATTTAGATGATATAGATGACATACAGTCAACCAATGATTCGATGAAAGTCACAAAGATACAGGCTGTGGTTGATAATATTCGCTATATTCTGTCCATGCCAGACTTATGTGACGTTATGTTCCTTGTTGGCGAACAGAGAATTCCGGTGTATGGATTAAAGTCGATTCTTGGAATAAGGAGCAAAACTTTCCTCGATATGTTCGTTAAGCAGTCAAGAGAAGAAACGAATACCAAGAAAAAGATGAAGAAGTCCAAAGATGAGAAGCTAACCAGTAGTAGCACCAAGACCACCATAATAGTTGGAAGTTACGACATTGAAGTGTTCCGTTCATTTTTATTGTTTTTGCACTGTGGATCAGTTACCATGGATGCGTTGACTGTTGTTGGACTCCTATGTTGTGCTGTAGAATTTGACATTGCTGATTTGAAGAAGGCATGCTGGGAATTTGTAGATAAATGTTTGACGTCTGTTAGTACCGACATTGTTATAAAAAAACATTCCGTTATGATGATCATAATGCTGCACAGAAACTCCGACAAGTTATTTTGAGCCGACAAACAAGTATGATACTGAAAACAAAGAATGTTGCAAAGCTGCGCCAGTCTCCTATTGGACAAGAAACGGAAGTGTAGAGTATGTATGTTATTGTCTAGCAGAGTTTTAGTGCTACCTACGTGTTTTATTTGACCATAACATGTACTTAACATTAACGAAAGTGCTCACAATTTATTATGTTATACTTGTATATTTTATAGTGCTTCATTAAATAATGTTTTTAATCAAGATGGTTCTTCGTTTTTATTGCAGTAAAATTTAAAGGTTTTAATGCCTTCAAATCAGTT
>CM034350.1:103707911-103769430 GCA_019925275.1 Mytilus edulis | reverse complement strand
AGAAACGAATAAGGAAAAAGAAACCGAATAAGGAAATAGAAACCGAATAAGGAAATAGAAACCGAATAAGGAAACAGAAATCGAATAAGGAAATGGAAATCGAATAAGGAAATGAAAATCGAATAAGGAAATAGAAACCGAATAAGGAATAAAAACCGACAAAGGAAATGAATATTGAAAAAGGAAAAAGAAACCAAATAAGGAAATGAAAATCAAATCAGGAAATGGAATTCTAATAAGGAAATAGACATCGAATAAGGAAATGAAAATCGAGTCAGGAAAAAGAAACCGAATAAGGAAATGATAATCGAAAAAGGAAAAAGAAAACGAATAAGGAAACGAAAAAAAAATTGAAAAACTTGTTGAGGAAAAAAAACTTTGAGGAAAAAAATTTTGAAGAAAAAAAAATTTTGAGGAAAAAAAAAATTTTGAGGAAAAAAAAATTGAAGAAAAAAAAATTTGAGGAAAAAAAAATATTGGGGAAAAAAAATTTTGAGGAAAAAAAAATTTTGAGAAAAAAAAATTTGAGGAAAAAAAATTTGAGGAAAAAAAAATTTTGAGGAAAAAAATTTTGAGGAAAAAAAAATTTTGATGAAAAAAAAATTTGAGGAAAAAATATTTTGAAGGAAAAACAAATTTCAGTTTGGACTTGTAATATTTTTCAAAATTTGAATATCGAAAAAGGAAATGGAAACCGAATAAGGAAATGAAAATCCAATAAGGAAATGAAAATCCAATTAGGAAATGGAAACTGAATAAGGAAATAGAAACCGAATAAGGAAAAAGTAACCGAATAAGGAAATGAAAATCCAATAAGGAAATGAAAATCCAATAAGGAAATGGAAACTGAATAAGGAAATAGAAACCGAATAAGGAAAAAGTAACCGAATAAGGAAATGAAAATCCAATAAGGAAATGAAAATCCAATAAGGAAATGGAAACTGAATAAGGAAATCGAAACCGAATAAGGAAATAGAAACCGAAAAAGGAAATGAAACCGAATAAGGAAATGAAAATCGAATAAGGAAATGGAAATCGAATCAAGAAATAAAATGTATAAGGAAATGAAAATCAAATAAGGAAAAAGAAACCGAATAAGGAAACGAAAATCCAATAAGGAAATAGAAACCCAATAAGGAAATAGAAACCCAATAAGGAAATAGAAACCGAATAAGGAAATAGAAACCGAAAAAGGAAATGAATATTGAAAAAGGAAAAAAGAAACCAAAAAGGAAATGGAAATCAAATAAGGAAATGGAAATCGAATAAGCAAATGAAAATCCAATAAGGAAATAGAAACCGAATAAGGAAATAGAAACCGAAAAAGGAAATAAACATTGAAAAAGGAAAAAGAAACCGAATAAGGAAATGAAAATCAAATAAGGAAATGGAAATCGAATAAGGAAATAGGAACTGTATAAGGAAATGAAATCGAATAAGGAAAAATAAACCGAATAAGGAAACGAAAAAAAAAAATTGAAAAACTTTTTGAGGAAAAAAAATTTGAGGAAAAAAAAAAATTTTGAGGAAAAAAAATTTTGAGGAAAAAAAAATTTGAGGAAAAAAATTTTGAAGGAAAAAAAAAATTCAGTTTGGACTTGTAATATTTTTCAAAATTTGAATATCGAAAAAGGAAATGGAAACCGAATAAGGAAATGAAAATCCAATAAGGAAATGAAAATCCAATAAGGAAATGAAAATCCAATAAGGAAATGGAAACTGAATAAGGAAATAGAAACCGAATAAGGAAAAAGAAACCGAATAAGGAAATGAAAATCCAATAAGGAAATGAAAATCCAATAAGGAAATGGAAACTGAATAAGGAAATAGAAACCAAATAAGGAAATAGAAACCGAAAAAGGAAATGAATATTGAAAAAGGAAAATGGAACCGAATAAGAAATGGAAATCGAATAAGGAAATGGAAATCGAATCAGGAAACGAAAATCCAATAAGGAAATAGAAACCCAATAAGGAAATAGAAACCGAAAAAGGAAATGAACATTGAAAAAGGAAAAAGAAACTGAATAAGGAAATGGAAATTAAATAAGGAAATGGAAATCGAATAAGGAAATGAAAATCCAATAAGGAAATAGAAACCGAATAAGGAAATAGAAACCCAAAAAGGAAATGAACATTGAAAAAGGAAAAAGAAACCAAATAAGGAAATGAAAATCGAATAAGGAAATAGAAACTGTATAAGGAAATAGAAACTGTATAAGGAAATGAAAATCGAATAAGGAAAAAGAAACCGAATAAGGAAACGAAAAAAAAAATTTGAGGAAAAAATATTTTTAGGAAAAAAAATTTGTGAAAAAAAAATTTTGAGGAAAAAAAATTTTTGAGGAAAAAAAATTTTGAGGAAAAAAAAAATTTGAGGAAAAAAAATTTTGAGGAAAAAAAATTTTGAGGAAAAAAAAATTTGAGGAAAAAAATTTTGAAGGAAAAAAAAATTTCAGTTTGGACTTGTAATATTTTTCAAAATTTGAATATCGAAAAAGGAAATGGAAACCGAATAAGGAAATGAAAATCCAATAAGGAAATGAAAATCCAATAAGGAAATGGAAACTGAATAAGGAAATAGAAACCGAATAAGGAAAAAGTAGCCGAATAAGGAAATGAAAATCCAATAAGGAAATGAAAATCCAATAAGGAAATGGAAACTGAATAAGGAAATAGAAACCGAATAAGGAAATAGAAACCGAAAAAGGAAATGAATATTGAAAAAGGAAAAAGAAACCGAATTAGGAAATGGAAATCGAATAAGAATGGAATGGAAATCGAATAAGGAAACGAAAATCCAATAAGGAAATAGAAACCCAATAAGAAAATAGAAACCCAATAAGGAAATAGAAACCCAATAAGGAAATAGAAACCGAAAAAGGAAATGAACATTGAAAAAGGAAAAAGAAACCGAATAAGGAAATGGAAATTGAATAAGGAAATGGAAATCGAATAAGGAAAAGAACATCCAATCAGGAAATAGAAACCGAAAAAGGAAATGAACATTGAAAAAGGAAAAAGAAACCGAATAAGGAAATGAAAATCGAATAAGGAAATGGAAATCGAATAAGGAAATAGAAACTGCATAAGGAAATGAAAATCGAATAAGGAAAAAGAAACCGAATAAGGAAACGAAAAAAAAATTTGAAAAAACTTTTTGAGGAAAAAAAAGATTTGAGGAAAAAAAAATTTGAGGAAAAAATATTTATAGGAAAAAAAATTTGAGAAAAAAAAATTTTGAAGGAAAAACAAATTTCAGTTTGGACTTGTAATATTTTTCAAAATTTGAATATCGAAAAAGGAAATGGAAACCGAATAAGGAAATGAAAATCCAATAAGGAAATGAAAATCCAATTAGGAAATGGAAACTGAATAAGGAAATAGAAACCGAATAAGGAAAAAGTAACCGAATAAGGAAATGAAAATCCAATAAGGAAATGAAAATCCAATAAGGAAATGGAAACTGAATAAGGAAATAGAAACCAAATAAGGAAAAAGTAACCGAATAAGGAAATGAAAATCCAATAAGGAAATGAAAATCCAATAAGGAAATGGAAACTGAATAAGGAAATCGAAACCGAATAAGGAAATAGAAACCGAAAAAGGAAATGAAACCGAATAAGGAAATGAAAATCGAATAAGGAAATGGAAATCGAATAAGGAAATAGAAACTGCATAAGGAAATGAAAATCGAATAAGGAAAAAGAAACCGAATAAGGAAACGAAAAAAAAATTTGAAAAAACTTTTTGAGGAAAAAAAAGATTTGATGAAAAAAAAATTTGAGGAAAAAATATTTATAGGAAAAAAAATTTGAGAAAAAAAAATTTTGAGGAAAAAATTTTTTTGAGGAAAAAAAAATTTTGAGGAAAAAAAAAATTTGAGGAAAAAATTTTTGAGGAAAAAAAATTTTGAGGAAAAAAAAAATTTGAGGAAAAAAAATTTTGAGGAAAAAAAAATTCTGAGGAAAAAAAATTTTGAAGGAAAATTTTTTTTTAGTTTGGACTTGTAATATTTTTTAAAATTTGAATATCGAAAAAGGAAAAAGGAAAAAGGAACCAACTTGTGTCTGGTACAATGTTATAGGTTATCTATTTATTTTAAGTTAACAGTTCATTTAATTACTTACAGGCTATATAAATTGAAGTAATCCGCAAAAGTATCACTGTATAAGGTTTTAATGGCGTTGAAAGACAAATCCCTAAATTAAAAAAATCACATAGTTTTATTTGACAACATCAATCTTTGTTTTTGAGCATATTGAATCATTTAGAATGCATAGGATAACTAAAAAATTGCGGACAAAGTATTTAAAGTCACATCTGCTTGTGCTATTATTTATCTGGTATAGTTAAATGTTATATGGTATACAGCTAGAGTACCACCCGTGACATACTTTTATAAATTTCACCATCTGATGTTGTCACCATATAATGGGACATTTATTGGAGGTCATCAATGATAAAAAAAATTACAATTTATTGCTATCATAAACCATGAAATAGTAGTCAATTTAATTTGGCTACCCAATGAGATGCAAAAGTATTTAACTGTTGTGCAGTCAGATGGGTGTGTTAATTCCATTTTGCATTACGTTACCTGTTCAGGTAATTTTGTCTTATTACTGTTGCATTTATAAACCTGCTTAGTAAAAATCTCTTGCAAGTTAATAATTCGATCTTAATGAATCCGCATTCATGTGAGCTTTACTTTAATCCATTAGCTATAGATTGGATTCGCATGTATGAGTTGTGTTCCGCCATTAGGAGGAAAAAAAAACATTGAAAGTGAAACAATGGTGAACCATGTCTTGACTGATTCGATCAATAAAAAATCGATCAACAGTAAAAAAACGATGATGAATTTCTTTTTTTAAACTATAAAATGAAATCAAAGAAACTTAGAAAAATCCAATTGCACGTGATCGCAATCTATTTATTTGTATGTAAATGTTTACAACAGTTAATTGAAAGTCGCTGGTCTTCGGCGGTCATCATTATGGTTAAACAGAAGGTATCTAGACCAAAATACTAAAATATGAAAGGGTCATTCCTCCTGGTTATTTTGTGATTTAATACTTTATGTCTGTACTGTTTACTTGTTCTTAAATACTGAATGTGATTGTGCATTATATATTTATTCTATATAACTTTATTTATTTGTAGTTAAAGAAAAATAGAATTCATTTATTCTAATGATGCCATTACGAGTTGGTTGAATGTTATATGGAATATTTTTTCACAGATGACGACGGATATGTTCTAATTGACGAAATTACAATCTCGTCCCCTTCTCCCGATTTTGACCTACCAACTTCTATATATCATCCGTTTTGTACATCAATGAGCAAAACGATGAGTGCCACATGTGACGCAGGATCTGCTTACCTTTCCGGAGCACCTGTTGTTGGTGTGGTTCGTATTGCTAAGTTTTTGGATTTATTTGTTGTTTCGTGTACTGTAATCGTGTCTGGTTTTTTTTCTTTTTTAGCCATGGCGTTTTCAGTCTATTTTCGACTGATGAGTTTTAATCTCCCTTTGGTATCGTTGGCGTCTTTTTTACTCTCCAAATGATCAGATAAGATTTTTCTTGATTATAGACAAGACATTTTAAACCATAATTGATAGATCATTTAAAAAATGTACTATCAAAGTAAATAATGATATAATCAACAATTGAATAAATAAACAATAAATAATTATTTAAGTCAAACCAGATCAATAACCGTTATTTTATGTAATCGTTAAGACAGCAAAGTTACAAGAACTTGATGATTTGAAGTCAGTTATGCGTTAACCATTTACTTAAAAAAGTTGATATTTTTGTGCATTTTTACTGTTTAAAACACATTTTACTTAATTTTCAACGGAAGATTATTGGGGCATTTTAAAAGACATTTTAGCAAAACGTAACGCTTATATAGTATATAGTATAAATCATACAAGCGTAGTAGAAGTATGATTTTTGTGCGAATATTTATTTTATTCTTCGAATAGAATTCCGAATACAATCAGTCAATGCAAAGAAGACGATTATGTTTTAAAACGAAACAACGGATCTACACCATCACTGTCTAAAATAAACGTCCTTGAAGGTCATTTGATATTCGATACTCGTAACCAAGCAATGATTAAGTACTTAGTATTTGTTGACATCCCTAATATTAAGATACCACAAGGTTGTAAACAACTAATTCATCATACCACAATCTCATCTGTGTAAACATTCTATGTATGATTTTAGGCAGACTTGCTAGCAATTATGCTCGAAAATCTCGGTCTTTTACTGTTTTAAATGTTAATGTTCTTCATAAACAAGTCAAATCCATAAGTTCCAATAAGTCAATTTACATGTTAAGCAATTGAAGATAATTCATGACTTTGTACAATAACATGTTGTATAAAATGGCAAAGAATATATGTTTCTTCTTCATATGATAACTACATACAGCAATTCTGTTGTCTCAGGGAAGCTTGGTACTCCTATTAGTTCTCTTCGTTTGCAGTCATACGAAGGTCCTTTGGTTAGACACACCATTTCACAGCTAGATATTATCTTACAATCTAGGTTGGCATTGCAACCTTCTCCAATTAATAATAAAAGTTTTATTGCATTGCACCAAAGCAAAACGAACATTTCAATCCAGTTCTTTTTCTGTGAAAGTATTCATGATAAAGTTGTAATGAGCATTTTTCATATTTTAGTCGTTGCATATATGTCTATAGCTCGTTTATTTTATTTTATTTACATATATAACAAGTATATGCAGTTGTATTTGTATATGTATCAACGATATGCAGACTTGTGTTTGATTATCGATGCCAAATACCTCATACTTGATTCAGTTGAGCTTACTTGATAAATCTGATTAGTAGCAAAGTTCTAAGACAAACTGGTATGTTATCAATAGGTCGTTTTCGAGTTTAGAATGAATTTTTGAATCAATTGAAATTCCTGCAGGCGAACTCTGCGGGACATCCTTTCAAAATTTACCAGAACATTTTGCACTTATCTGTTCATCAGTTAATTATTCTATCTCTCTGCGGGACATCCTTTCAAAATTTACCAGAACATTTTGCACTTATCTGTTCATCAGTTAATTATTCTATCTTCAAACATCACTCTTTAAGAAAGTACACCTTTATCATGTTTTATTTCTGTTATTTTCAAAATACGTTTTTGATACTTTTAGATAAAATCACACTTATTAATTGTTTTTCCGTTATGCATATGGACAACGGATGATTTTGATATGGAGTTTTCAATCGATGTTTAAGATTTTTTTTCTAATAAGTATTCATATTTTAATCTTTAATTAATTTTAATCCCCCTTTTGTTTTTACAGTTATATCAAATTTTACAATGACAGAAATATAAGTAAAATATAACTTAAAATTAATGCCCGAAAAGAGGACGACCATTTGATGTTCAGGGAAAGTTAGAGGAGGAAGTAGGGGGAAGGCGATATATATATGTCCAGATTAAAGTTGCAACGCATGCTTTTGTTTTATTCGAGGCGAAGTTTTTCTTTCGTTCACAATTGATAATTATAACTAGTGTAATTGGTTTTCCATGTACAGATTATTCATTTGCATTTCATTTCATGTCATCCTGTATTGGCCAAAATTATTTATTTTCAATTTATACCAGAAAAGCATATTCGTTTTCATAATCCTCCTCCCCATCCCCTGACAATCAATTGGTCATTTCCTGATATGAATTCAATATTGCGTGGTTCTTTCGATTTGTAAACAACACCGTCATAGAATTCTCGATATATCTATTTCAAGCACAGACTCGGAGATGTACATAATATATACAGACACATACACGGCATATCCACCCAGCTACAGTTTTTAAAATGACCGTATTTGTCCTATTAGAATCGAAATTATTGATGGCATCCAAAGGATTTTTTTATCCCGGGCATAGATTACCTTAGCCGTTTTTGGCACAACTTTTTGGATTTTTTTATCCTCAATGCTCTTCAACTTAACACTTGTTTGGCTTTATAAATATTTTGATATGAGCGTCACTGATGAGTCTTATGTAGACGAAAGGCGCGTCTGGCGTACTAAATTATAATCCTGGTACCTTTGATAACTATTTACACCACTGGGTCGATGCCACTGCTCGTGGACGTTTCGTCCCCGATGGTATCACCAGCCCAGTAGTCAACACTTCGGTGTTGACATGAATATCAATAATGTTGTCACATTTATAAATTTCCTGTTTACAAAACTTTGAATTTTTCGAAAAACTAAGGATTTTCTTAACCCTTATGACCTTAGCTGTATTTGGCACAACTTTTTGGAACTTTTTATCCTCAATGCTCTTCAATTTTATACTTGTTTGGCTTTATAAATATTTTGATATGAGCGTCACTGATGAGTCTTATATAGACGAAACGCGCGTCTGGCGTACTAAATCATAATCCTGGTACCTTTGATAACTATCCAGAGATTTGTTGAAAATTTACACATGACTTGGGCAGTGATATTCGTTAATTTTATTCCTCTCTAACGTTCAGAATAAAATTCTAATATCACGGCCATGGCCATATGGAAATTTCCAACAAATTTATGGCTTCCATGTATTATTTCTTTATTAATAGAAAATATATGGCGGCACTTATAGACTGAAAAAAAGAAATTTTACGATCATGTGGTTGTGATTTTGTTGATAATACAACATAAAAGTTGGATCTCAGGTCTTCTGGTTTGTATTAATAATTTAAGGTTTTACTCAACAAAATATCAACTTTGAAAAGTAAATTATTCAATTCCTTATCTGACACAACAAATACATTTATATTGTTATATAAAGCAATAGGTAATAAATGGAAATTAATTAAGCATTTTCTTTTTTTCAGTGCAGAAGAGGCAATTATATTTAGATAAAAAAAATTTCAAACTTTCGATGAATGGAAATCAAAAGTAAAATGTGTGTACACCAATAATAATTATTCCTATTTACTAGTTGTATCAAAAGACAAATACAAACGAAGCCTCAGAAGGTATTAATTTATGCCACCAATATTTCCATAAGGCAAACAATATGAAAACCTTATTGTTTTAATAATTTTTTTTTTTTACCAAAGTTGGATACTTAAAATTAACGTGTATTGACAAATCATATCGACATAGCGCCTGTATACGGAGTATATCTCCCAGATGATACAATAATCAACGGTTTATTTTCCTGTCATGATTTCTTTGATTGGTTGTTCCTATAAAGAAAGCTTTAAAACCAAGTGATTCAAGTGGTGAAGTTGGCTATGCTTTTTGTACCTTTTTGGATTATAACTCTTCATCTTCCTAATAAGCTTTTGATTTTCAAATATTTTGGCCTCGAGCATCATTGAAGAGACATTTATTGTCAAAATTCGCATCTGGAGCAGAGACAAATTGGTATCGTTAATGTTATTGGAACCATCCCTTCATAACATTTATGGACGCAATCACAAATGTTTGCCGTTATGAAATATCCGTTTCACTAATAACAACGAATATGTGGCAGCTGTCGTAAATACAATCCCGTCCCCTTTCCCCGAATGTGTCTACTAAGTTAGAATTTTTGCCGTGCTTGTACAGAACTATCATTAGTATCAAGACAGGTGCTACATGTAAAATAGGATCTGCTTACCCTTCTGGAGCACCTGATATTACCCCCAGTTTCCGGTGGGGTTCGTGTTTATCAGACTTTAATTTCTATGTTGTGGTTGTGTGCTGTTGGTTTTTTTTTTTTTTTTTTTTTTTCTATATCTTTTTCTCTTTCATACATGGCGTTGTGATATTTTTTCAATAAAACTCCAACCTCAAAACTAAATCTATTTGGTGGTAACACAAAGCGGTATTATTCATTGTTTCTCTCGCAGAGCCCTTATTTAAACTGTGGAAAGTTTTTTTGAATGCGGAATATAAAGAGTCTATATCATATATTGTTTCAAACACCAAATGTACATGTTTCCGTAACTTTAGAAACTGTTGTTCAGCCCTTAGCGTTGACGTGAAAAGCATGTGTCAAAAATAAAACTTTTACATGTTAAAAAAAAAATGAATTTATTTGTATCCAAAGATTATTTTATACATTGATTTACATCTAACAGAATTTAAGATTTGGTCTCGGTTACAAGTCATTTTAAACATGTCTTTTTTGGAAACTACTCTGCTGAAATTGTGATTTGAGGCTTACTTTTGGTTATCTCAAAGGAAATAAACACAACAACTAAATGAATATTTAATAATTAGTTAATACTTCAGTTTCATTATGTATATCTCTTTCATATTCATTTGATAAAATTTACTGTTTGCAATAGCATGAATTGTTCTATATAATAAGAATGTTCTTATCCCGGGCATACAAACAATGCCGTATTTGGCAAAACCTTTTCAACTTTTGATCTTCAGTGCTGTACAACTTTGTACTTTTTTCACTTTCGATCTTTTATATATGGGCGTCACTAGTGAGTCTTGTGTGGACAAGACGCGTTTTTGGCGTATTGAATCTTAAACCTGATGCTTTTTGTTATCTATTAATCATGCTTTTCTTTGTCTAATATGGTCTCCTTTTTATTTGTATTGTAGTCCTGTAATATTATGTTGTCATTTCAATGTTATATTTAACTTTGCCATTAAAGTGCGAGGTTTGGCATGCCATAAAACCAGGTTCAACCCACCACTTTTATTCCCCTTTAAAAGTGTCCTGTACCAAGTCAGGAAGATGGCCATTGTTATAATATTGTTCGTTTCTGTGTGTGTTGCATTTTAACCTTGAGTCGTTTGTGTTTTCTCTTATTTTTGAGATAAGACGTGGCACGGTACTTGTCTATCCCAAATTCATGTATTTGGTTTTGATGTTATATTTGTTATTCTCGTGGTGTTTTGTCTGTTGCTTGGTCCGTTTCTGTGTGTGTTGCGTTTCGGTGTTGTATCGTTGTTCTCCTCTTATATTTAATGCGTTTCCCTCGGTTTTAGTTTGTTACCCCGATTTTGTTTTTTGTCCAAGGATTTATGAGTTTTGAACAGCGGAATACTACTGTTGCCTTTATTTAAGTTAACAAAAAGAACTGTACCACTGAACTAAAGTAAAGATTGAAAAACTATTTGAAAATAGCCCCGTTGTGAAATAAATTTAAGGAAAATTTGCAAAACATCTATTTGCATGTTATAATAATAGTTTTTCAATCAAAATCACATAAAACAAGTCAAATGTGACTCATTCAAAGTCGTCCTGTAAGCTTCTTGTGTATGCCATGTCAAGAATATAAGGAGATCATAAGTTTGAAGTTAATCAAAATTAAGATTACAAATTTGAAAAGTAAAGTAACAGCGAAATAAGAAACACAAAAATTATAAAACAAAGTGCTTTACCAAAATATGATTCTCGTAAGCTTGTCAGTTTTGTAAAAAGTAAAATAACAAAAATACCGAACGCCTAGGAAAATTCAAAACGGAAAGTCCCTAATTAAATGGCAAAATCAAAAGCTCAATTAATTCAAACGAATGGATAACAACCGTCATATTCATGACTTGGTACAAGCATTTTATTGTGCAGAAAATGGTGGATTAAACCTGGTTTTATGGCTAGCTAAACCTCTCACTTTTTTTACTGTCGCATAAAATTTCATTATATTGATAACGATGTGGGAACAAAACAAGCAGACATAATAGGTAGAAATGTCAAAAATAGGGTTACAGAAGTCAACATTGTTTTATAATCTTAATCACTATAAAAACAAATTAATATGTAACAAAGAAGCACAAAATGGCATATAGACAAAGCACATTAGCAAAAATGAAAGTTAAGAATACAAAAAATTACAAAACTTACCACAATTATGTAAAAGACTTGATATCAGATATAAAAATAATGTGTCTCAAATTTGTATGTTTAATACATGTATCAATAAAGACACATTTAGTTTATATTGCAAAGTCCAACCAACAAAATTTATGATTAGTATTACATTTTCATTAATATCTCCTATAAAAAACTATATGCAATTAAGATTAAATTAAGATAAAGCCTTCGAACTGTCATTTAAGAAAAATACTATGATGAATATTAATGTCACTTAGTCAAGTAAAACCATAAACATATTAAAATACAAGTGTATTGTTTTGATTAATTGTCTTTTACATATAAAACCTTTGATGTTTTTTAAAGACCTCGTTTTCCGATTTGGCAGGTAAATCTTTTTGAAATATGTGTTCTCTTCGTCAATATAAATTGCTATTTTAACTTACTTGATAAAAACGAAAACGATCTGGGATACACATGCGATAAGGAAAACGCTGTGTAACTTTTGGCACCGTTGTCGGATTTGACACGTAACTTGTTAATTATTTTTCTATATATAACGTTGAATTGTTTGATTCGTCATTTTTCGTAAGGACGGCTAACAAATTGAACCTCGTTATTTAAATAGCCTAATTTGAAAATAGACAAAATTTTAAACGTTATCAACATTCAAAAATATAAAAAGCTATACAAAAAATAAATGAATAAATCTGTTAACACTTATCCAGCTATGAATTTAAATTGTTTACCTCCTAAATGAAAAACAAAAATGACTACTTTATTAGAAAAGCGCTTAATGTTCAACGAGAAGTAGAAATAGATTACGATTTGTAGTTGTATTTTTATCCAAATGTAAAAAATCGTAGTGTGATAGACGGATGCTAACAATCAGCATTTATATGGATGAGTAATAAAAAAGTGCTTTTGTTTTACATGTAAACAGATATTCTGGAAATTGTAATTTATCAGTGGTATTCTGATCAACGCTATTTTTTTAAAAGATTTACGAGGTCCGAAAAAATATATAGGCACCAATAATGTGTCGTGTTATCATTGTCATGATATATACTTTATAAAGTTTATAAATACATGGACATTTATATCCCAAGGGGTTGAATGTATATTAACAAGGCAAATATATTACATAACATTTAAGGAAATACTTTTTCTGTCTATGAAGAAATAACATAAATATTTATGGTGCACACTGAATAACGCGCGTAGCGGATTATTTAAAAGTGTACACCACATTTTTCTATGTTATTTGGAATAGACAGAAACAATATTACAGTCATTCCTTAAATGATATATAATATATATTTGCCTTGTTAATATACACACAACATTCGTTGGTGACTTCATAGTCATATTACAAAATTATGCCTATGAGCTGATAGACAAAACACTTTCAGTCAATAAAAGACGTGTTACATCCAAAATTATTTCTATGATCTATCATTATTGTTGACATTGTTTCTATTATCATTGTTTCTATTGTGTATCTTTATTATTGTCATAGATTTTATTATCATTATTTCTATGGTGTATCTTTATTGTTGTCATAGATTTTATTATCACTATTTCTATGGTGTATCTTTATTGTTATCATACATGTAGTTTCTATTGTTATAGCATTATTTAGATGATGGTTCGATATTGCTGTTATAGTTTAAACAAGTATTAATTTCTGTGATGTATTTCTTATTGTTGTTATCGAGTTAACATTGTTCCTGGTGATTTTTTTTTATGATTTATGTACATTGTAGACATTGTTCTTATTATCATTATTTCTATGGTGTATCTGTATTGGTTTATAATAGTTTATAACTTAATCCCCGGTTTAACAGTGAAAAAATACGTTTAATGATTATTATTATTTTTTGCATTTCAAAATTGTGCCATTGTCAAAATAACTTACAGATTTAAAAGAGACTAGTTTTCATGCATATTCATAAAGAAAATAAGTGGCTTATGTATATTAAAGTATTGTTGATTATCACGAAAGGCTGCAACTTCAATTAAAAACTAAAAGAGGAAAAAAACTGGAGACTTGTAATATGAAAACATAAACACCTTAACCTGCCTGCTGATGTTCTTTCGAGTTTTAATATTCATTTCAAGCTGACATTTATTTATTAGTATTTATGACGTCATTATTTTTTCCATACCAACTCCCCCAGACTTTTTAGTTGGTTTGCAAGCTACACGTAAACTTTTTACTTACTGATGAAGGCAGTGAAAACTGTTCCGTAACGGAATCAACAAATGGACGGACTTTGACTGCACATATCTTTTTATCAAACTTATCATTTTAAATCTAAAGAAAGGTATTATGTTCAATTTAATCAACTAGCATTTATTATTCATATCATTGTCATGTAATCTCTGACTGATATCTCTTAAAAGAACAATTGTATTGCGTCTATTTATTTTATTATTTTAAAACTTATCAAATCAATCATAATAAGATATGTTTCAGGATCTATAAAACAAAAGTCAAAAATGAATACGTCATATTTATCCGGTTGGGAATTTATAGCAGTCATATTTTCCATCTGTTTTCCGTTTGATTGTCCATTCGTCCGTATGTTCGAAAGGCCTAAATATAACATTGAAATACATGTTATCGTATTCTGTCAACAGTTTGACGCTGCTGAGTCACGTGTATACGATTTCGGGATCTTCCTCACTTCTATTTACTGCTGAACGGTATTTTTAGTTTAAACCAGTATGCTTACACAAGAACGTGTAGACCTGCTTGTTACATCAAAACGACATTCTAAGAGAACTGAATTCGGAAAAAGAAAGCAGCCTCTATCAAGTGACTCTGACAGGCGGGAAATAAAATGTACAAAGATACATTTGTGTATGAAATAATCAGGCCTTTTTCGTTACTCTTTGTAATATGTTATCTAAAAGAAAGAGACGACAGATACCAAAATTCTTGAAAGTCAACAATTGTAAATAAACTAACAACGCAATAACAAAATAACGTCGAAAAGACCCACAAAAATCACGAAACACTCAATATTAATCTAGAGACTGAGAAACACTATCTCCAAGATGACTGGTCTAAGGAGTACCGGAAGAGTAAGCAAATCCTGCATCAAATGTGAAATTAGCAAACATAAAAAAACAAGTATCATTTTGCATTACAAATATATAATTGTCCTAATATCGGATGTACAAAAGTAATTGAATCAAACCTTTCAAGAGAACTATGTTTACAGGTGCATGTATACGGCTTTCAAATTTCAATAATTACATTAGAAGTATGTTTCATTATGATACTTTATTCTGATTGGCTAACTGCACATCACGTGTTATTCCGTAAGCAACTGCATTGCTCAATAAAACTTTTCATTCATGATAACACGTGGTCCCACAATAAAGTGCACAGGTGAATTAAATAAAACAATAATACAATTCGAGTTTTCATGATCATATCTAAAACAATGTAATTATAAGTATTGAATGCTTCTTTTTGTAACTTCATAGGGTTGTAAAAGCGTTGACCCTGCGCACATTTTAGGATGAAGCGCTTCCGCGCTTCATACAAAATGTACTTCGGTCAACGCTTTTACACCCCAATGAAGTTACAAAAAGAAGCATTCAATTCTTAAGTGAAGACGATTGAATAGTACAAACATAAAATGTAGTGAAATTTAAAACTTTGTATCAGCTGCATGACTAATTATCACTTGTTCTATTTGATAAGAAATGTTCTCATATACTCCCTATCTTTAACAATGCGCATCGACTAATCTAAAATGTGTTTTGCGGGAGTCATGTAAAGCAACATATTACTGGGATTCCTAAATGTTAAATGAATTTATTGTGTGGTCAATGAGAAAAGTAAATATTAAATGCCGATTTTTTTCTATAAATTGCAGGTATAACAGGATGTTGTTTTAGGAATTTCACATATTTGACTAAATTTTGATATATGATATTTTAGATTTTAAAATAATTACAGGTACGAATAAATGATGTTGAGTAAACTATAGTATTAACAAATGGGTGTTAAAAATTGGCCCTGATATATGACCAATGTCTTTATACGTCATTTCTGGAATTATGTCTTTCACCAGAAAAGATCGTCAATTTCGCACGCCTTTATGACGTCATTTACCAGATACACAGGTAAAATAGCTACGGACGTTTCACGGCCGGGGTAATAAACGTCCGTAAAACATCCGTAATACGGATGTATTAATCCGTATTACGGATGAAACGGTTACGTCCGTAAAACGTATGTGTAAAAACTGACGTAAAACGGATTGTCCGTTTCACGGACGTATCTTAAACATACGTATTACGGACGTTTCTACAACATCCGTATTACGGCTGTATCATATTCAAAGATGTAAAAGTACCATGCATGATATATGAACGACTGCTTATACATGTATAAAGTAAAATTCTTAACTTGCTTTCAACATTCTGCATGCCAGACATACATATGTATAGTAAATCTCTGCTTCAAGGCTATAACTTTAAATATTTGCATAATATGAGTACATATATACATGACATACATGTACAAATATAATTTTTTATTATTAAAATAATTAACTTTTGTTCATTATGAACATCCATTCGCAACTACCCTATATTTTAAGCCTAGAAATAGCGTACCGATTATCAATAAGCACTGTTAATGTCAGAATTTCTCTCCCATCAGCCCAAAGAGTCAATGAAAAATATGTCAATTGTAAAATAAAAAAAAATCCCTACCTATCCTATTATTTCAAAGATGTAATAGCTGAATAGCATGAATACAGATATTATTTTATTTGACCTAATTGAAAAAAAAAAGAAATTGAAAAAAATCTTTCTATATTTTTTTCTAAAGGTTGTAATTACAATTAAGTTGACTCATAAATACAAAGAGTGCTTGCCAGTGGCAGATCCAGGGGGTCTGGGGGTTGGAACCCCCCCTTTTTTTTGGCCGATCAATGCATTTGAATTGGGACATATAGTTGGAACCCCCCCTCTTTTTAAAATGGCTGGATCCGCCCCTGCTTCGTGTCTTTCAAACAACCAACTAATCATGCTAATGGTGGATGGTTAAATAATTGCCATGAATGCAGTTAAAACAATATAAAACATCTAACATTTAACCTTATTTGCAATGCTTGAGCAAAAATGACTGTAGTCTATGTATATTGTACAAGGCTGAATTAAAATTACCTCATACCAGGTTTCACCAATGGCAATAGACCTGACTGTTGTTTAATAATATACTTGATTGTTGATCATTCTGATTATCTGTCCAAGTACAAAACTATGCTAACAAGAAATTGCACATGAGCATATAGAAAGTACCTGAAAAGTTTCAGATTGTTTAATGTCTGAAGTAGTTTCTACTGTTCAATGAGGATCATAAGATGCAGGGGGAAGGAAACACTCTTATCGTGTTTTAATCGCAACAACCAATGCAATAGTCACATGGTGTTACTTCGTCCCTTATACCCGTCCTTTAATATATTAAAGCCCTTAGAATGTATATGTTAAAGTAGTCTCAGAATCAATGTATGTAGAATAATGCCGGTAACATTAAAATTTTATCATACATTTATCCTCCTTTGGTGTGGAATAAGAGCAAATTACCTGCTTCTATTTTATTTGTGTTTCAAGCAAGCATTTATGAAATCAGTACTATGGGAAGAAAGGGGTACTATTTAAAGTATTTTTAGGCAAGACAGAAAATTACAGTACAGGGCCTTTTGCTGTAGGTCTATTGTTAACGATGAAATTGGAAAGAGGATACCAATTATATTAATTTATAACAAAAAAATCCAATCAAACGAGATAAGACAGAGAATAATAAGGGACACACTGACGACATCAAAAGATCAATGTAGGATAAAAAAAATTAAATCAAATAGTTTAGGGGTGTGGTGGATGGGTAAACATTGCTGCAAGTTTTGCTTATCCCACATCAATTTTACATGTATTCATTCATTTTTTCCAAAATTAAGTAAAGAAGGTGGGGGGGGGGGGGGGGGGGGGGGCAGTGAAAAAACTATGTTAATTAAGTTTTGTTAATTCCACATTGAACTGTTGATGTCGTCCACAAGATCTTGTGAGCTTTACGTTGAATATAGGAGGAGAATTATAAAACAAAATATATTGTTTCACCTTGGAACAATTGATGATCCAAAATTTAGCCATTTCAAGGATCTATCAGGCTGATAATGTAGCACTCGGGCTATTATTAGAATCTTAATTGTATCGAGTAAATCAAGGAGACAGTAGGAAAACTTATAAGATGTTTCCTAATAATCATGATTACAAAAGAGCTTGACACGAATTTTTAACTGAAGGTCTGTCCGATTGGTAAAATTTTGATTGCACTAAAATGAATACATAAGTGACCCCCCCCCCCCCTTTCCTCCCCCGCCCATAATAAGTGTCCAAGACTTTAATTCTTCTCTGATTTAAGCTAGGATGTGTATAGTAAGTAAGTCAGTAATTTTTATTGCCGGGTTTGAAATCCAAAATCATAGGATTCATAGATTCAGTGATACCAAGACAATACACATTGGTTATACACAAACATGCATGACAATCATACAGACATATATATCATACCAAATTCATAAAGATTGTATATATATATACACAGCCATGTATCACCATCATTGCTGGTGATCCGATGGATAAATCTGTTGTAGAGTTGTCACTGACTTAGACGTTCTTATACATATAATTATTTTCTGTGACTGTATCTTGCATTAATTTGTAACAATATAAGTAGTGGGGGAAGTGGGCATTCTGGCGACCTTTTGCTAATGCAAACCCTATGGGAATGAGGTTAACCTCCCAGAGTTAACCTCCCTAATAAATGACGTCATTTTTAGGTATTCTGACATTAATTAATTAAATTAATTATTTTCTTTGGAGGATAAACTCATTATAAAGTGTTACTAATTACGTTTGTGCTAATATAAGTATATACATTTTTCTTTCTTTGAATTTGATGAAAATCCCCAGTCTATTAAGGGAGCTACCATTTGATTTTTATGGGGGGGCTAGGATGAAAAATTTTGTCCTGCATTTTTTTTTAGCTGTAATCTCTGTCCTGCCTTTTTATTTTTACTCTATTCGGTCCTGCCTTTTTTCTTACTAGTTTATCCTGACTTTTTTTACACAAATTGTCATCCTGCCTTTTTTTTTTACCAAGTTGCTCATCCTGCCTTTTTTTTAACTCAAAACTCCTGTCCTGCCTATTTTTTTCAAATTTCATCCTAGACCCCCCATAAAAATCAAATGGAAGCTCCCTAATAGATACACAGGTAAACCCATCTAAGTGTGTATCAAATATATATTTGTTTGTTTATATATCTATTCACCTACGGCTGTGAAGAATAAGACGTACACGTTATTATATAAATTAGTCGCCATGTTGAAAATATAATAAACTAAGGTTTTGATGATTTATTGCACTATTGAATATTGGGGAATATTGTCCCGAGTAGAATTTTATATAATATATGTTCTACGAGGGACAATATTCCCCAATATTCATGCAATAACCCTTTTATTGCATAGCAATATAATATTTGAAAGTAAAAATTGGTTTAAACTAAGATTTTGTGATTCATCATGATTGATGACGTCATGAATTTTGAAGATTTATTGCACTAGTGCAATATTAGAATTTATTGCACGCTAACTTTTGGTTACTTTCTGTTGGAAATATTATATTGCTATACAATAATATGAATTACTTCTTTCGAAAGACTGCATAACGCGACAATGTTTTTATTATATTTTCAACATGGCGACTAATCTAAATCGGATTATTGACAAGTCTAAACTTGATAATATAGTACGACAGAGACAGGTTAAAACACGCTTTCAATATTGATTTAATGATTATATTATTTGCCCACTTCCCCCACTACTAATATATAACATCTCCATGGCTTATATATCATGTACTGTAGTACGACGCTAGATTAAAACTGACGAGGAAAGGTAACACTCGGCCACCGAAAACACAGACACCCCCCCCCCCCCCCCTGGATCCGCCACTGATGTATGAAAATGTCATGTCAAGGCCTACAGGGGCGGATCCAGCCATTTTAAAAGGGGGGGGGGGTCCCAACCCAGAGTAAAGGGGGGTTACAGCTATATGCTCCCATTCAAATGCATTGATCGGCCAAAAAAAAGGGGGTTCCAACCCCCGGAACCCCCCCCCCCCCCTTTGGATCCGCCAAAGGCCTATGTCTCCGATTCATTTCTTCATAGTTTTATATAAAGCCGCCGTGACTGATTTGTAGACAAATCCTTGTTTATAACAGAGGCCTATTTTAAAATACTCAGTGTACCACTTCTGAACTTTTTTGTATTTATTTTCAATACTTAAATCCCCATTCTTGATTCCAGACCGGGTTCCGGACTAACTCTCAATCATATACGTAAATGATCGTAAATGTATTCTCGAAAGCTTGACAAGTGGAATACGAAAACCCGGAAAAATCACCGTTGCCGTTTTTTACACTATAACGCAACTCATCCATGGACGCTCGTCTGCTGCTGAATTCATGTTTTACAGTTAAAAAGAAGGGAAAGATATATACTAGTCTGATAGATAATACGAGGACCTCTGCATGGTTTTTCAAAACTGTTGGATCAACAAGTTATTATAAACAGATAAATTGAAATGGGTTGCTTGTCGATTAACTTGAAGAAACCGGGGAACGAAACGCACACAAACAAGAAAGTTGTGATTCTTTTTGATGGATTACATACCCGCTATTTTGTACTTGGAAAGCGCACCGAAAGGTAAATATTATCATGCACATATTTAAGAAGATTCTAGTGGTATACTTTTCACGAAAAAACATTTGAATTTATAAATTTCATCGCATGCAAACCCGAAAATCAGTCTGACAAAGATCAGAAGATTGGCAAGAACGGACGCAAGTCAACTCGACCCACTGCCAAAACGGCCTACTTTTTTAACAACACGTCTCCCTTTCTAAAAATGTCCCACTCTTGTTAAGGGAGCTACCATGCGAGTTTTATTGGAGGTGGGGGGTCACAGGCACTTGTCTGAGTGTCTCAGAAAAAAAAAATTCCTATATCACCGTGTATCATCGTACAGCGGATATAGGTACTAACGAAGCGGGCGTGAGCGATTTTGATCTTAAACGGTAACGAAAATCTTTGTTTTGTTCACATAATATCAATGTGTACTTCAATCTAAACATAATTGCTGTTTTAAGAAATGATTTGGTCGTAGGTTGATGATTAGTGATGTCTCATTATTTTCCCAAAACAAGAGGGATTACTAAAACATTATTGTAAAAGCATGTGCAAATACTTGTCAAAGAAGGTGGCCATCGTCTCATCCGATATAATTCTATATTCATTGCAACTCTTTTTCTGATAGAAGGTCAATGTGTGCGTGTAATAAGTATAGCTGTTTCAATAATTGGCATTGAAATCTTTCATACATATGTTATTTTTCGATATTTTATCCCTAAAAAAGTGTTGTGTTGTGTACGGTGTTTAGCTGACCACATAAATCCTTATGTACGGTGCATAGTTTAGTTGTTGTACACCGTACACAAAAACATTATTTTTATACTCGTTTATTACCCAAAAAGTTTCAAGGAATGAGTAATCACAGGTAGGTTTAAGATTGGTGACAATTTCTTTTGCCCTGTATTAGGTTTCTTTCAGATAAAACATGTAAATGTCTCAACAACTGTATCGAAATTGAAAGTTGGTGTTGAAATTCACAACTATTTCCGCATGTACAAGTTAATTGTTCTTATTAGAATATCAAATTTGTTTTATAAGTAGGAAAAAATCGATGCGAAAATTATTTGGGAGCAGGAATTTCAAATGTTGAGAAATGTACATTGAATATTGATAAAGCAAAACAAAGATTTTCGTTACCGTGTTAGGTCAAAATAGATCATGCTCGCTTGGTTAGTACGTATATCCAGTGTACTGATGATACACGGTGTATACATGGTATATACCTTAATATAACACATGTTAAGGTATATATAGGATTTTTTTTTCTGAGACAAGTGCCTGTGTGGGGGTGCTTGGATGTTATTTGAAAAATATGCGGAACTGGAGTTCTGTCATGTTTTTAAAAAAAATGCAGGATAACATTTTTATCGTAGCCCCACCCCATAGAAGTCAAGTGGTGGCTTCCTTACCAACTTGTCCTGCTTTTAAAAAAAAAATTGCCCTACTTATAAAAAGGGTTAAAATCTGTAAAACATGTAAAATATACATGTACTCTTGCAAAGAATGGCCTTTCCCAACTTGCATGACTTGGGTAAAATCCAAATGAATATAATTAATATTTAATTTATATAAAAAATAAAAGTCTGCAAATTTGCCCTTATTTACATAAATTTGTACTTATCTAGACTACATGTACCTAGTTCAAATAATTACGACTTCTTGAAAGGCTATTACATTTTTTTTATTTGACGCCTTACATTAGAGTAAAGCGTCCAAAAAATAATAATAATAGCCTTTCAAGACGTCATAATAATTTGGACTACTAGACTACCCAGAAATTAGAAAACACTGATATAAAAAATTAATATATACATAAAATTGATAATGGAAATGGGGAATGTGTCAAAGAGACAACAACCCGACCATAAAGCAGACAACAGCAGAAGGTCACCTACATGTCTTCAATGCGCAAGAAATTCCGGAGTCGTCCATCAGCTGGCCCCTAAACAAATATATATACTAGTTCAGTGTTAATGAACGCCATACTAAACATGCTAAACTCCAAATTGTACACAAGAAACTAAAATTAAAAATAGTACAAGACTAACAAAGGCCAGAGGCTCCTGACTTGGGACAGGCGCAAAATTCAGGCGGGGTTAAACATGTTTATGAGATCCCAACCCTCCCCCTATACATGTACCTCTAGCCAATGCAGATGTATGATATCTATTGATTTAAATTGATGTGTCATTTCTGAAACCATGATTGTGGATTCATATTTATTATTAAATTATTATGTACATGTAATTTATGTATTTATTTAGTGTATCATAATCTATTTGAACTTTTTTTTAGCTGACTCAAAATCAAGCTGTTTGGGCCTCCTCTTGTACATGGGAAGTGGACTCCTTGAGCATGTTGAGAAGGTGAAAGGTCTGCTTTACATGTACGTAATGTTAATATAAAAATACAAAAAATGTGGTGATCATGGTGATAGTGAATGAGAAAATAGAGGAATTTTTAAAAGTGTAAATTCACTTTTTGTCGAGCCTGCAACTTTTGTTGCAGAAAGCTCGACATAGGGATAGTGATCCGGCGGCGGCGTTAGCTAACTTCTTAAAAGGTTTATATTTTAGAAGGTGAAAGACCTGGATGCTTCATACTTTGTATATAGATGCCTCAAGTTACGAAGTTTCTGTCAGTCACATGTCCAATGTCCTTGACCTCATTTTCATGGTTCAGTGACCACTTGAAAAAAAAGTTCAGAATGTTTGTAATGTTAAATTCTCTCTTATTATAAGTAATAGGATAACTATATTTGGTATGTGCGTACCTTGCAAGGTCCTCATGCCCGTCAGACAGTTTTCACTTGACCTCGACCTCATTTCATGGATCAGTGAACAAAGTTAAGTTTTGGTGGTCAAGTCCATATCTCAGATACTATAAGCAATAGGGCTAGTATATTTGGTGTATGGAAGGACTGGAAGGTGTACATGTCCAACTGGCAGGTGTCATCTGACCTTGACCTCATTTTCAGGGTTCAGTGGTTATAGTTAAGTTTTTGTGTTTTGGTCTGTTTTTCTCATACTTTATGCAATAGGTCTACTATATTTGTTGTATGGAATGATTGTAAGGTGTACATGTCTAGGGGCATATGTCATCTGACCTTGACCTCATTTTTATGGTTCAGTGGTCAAAGTTAAGTTTATAAGTTTTGGTCTTTTTATCTAATATATAATGCCAAAGGTCAACTACAATGTATATTTGGTGTATGGAAATATATTATGATCTATATGTCAGTCCCGCAGGTTTTTTTTTACCATGACCTCAATTGCACGGTTCATTGCTCAGTCTTAAGTTTTTGTGTTTTGGTCTATTTTTCTTAAACTATAAGTAGTAGGTCATCTATATTTGTTAGCTGTACAAGTCTGCCTGGCATGGTTCATCTGACCTTGACCTCATTTTCATGGCTCATTGGTCTTTGTTTAGCTATCTTGGTTAATGTTAAGTTTATGTGACAGTTGTAAAAAAGCTTTATACTTAGGACTATCAACATAATTCAATGATTAGTAAAGAAGGCGAGACATTTCAGTGTGTGCACTCTTGTTTCCACTTATAAATCTGTCATATTGTAATTATGATAATAATGTTTAAATTACATAATTATTTTCAAAATAAAATATTGTTTAACGAGAAAAGAAAACTCTCCACCAGAAATCAATTGACATCGAAGTTAACTGTTAACAACAATAGGTCACTTTACATCCTTCAACAATGACTATGAGCAAAGCCAATACTGCATATTCAGTTTTTAAGGACCCTATATGAGAATCACAAATTTGTAAATCAATTCAAACAAGAAAACTAAGAGACTGATTTATACAATGTAAAATATAAAAAACAGAACAAAAAAAAAATATGATAAACAGCAACATAAGACAAATCGAACCACTAAATTACACTTATTTAGTTAGAAATATATATCTTGCTAACTAACATGCCAACATGACTAAAAATAGAACATAGGGGTAAAATGCAGTTTTTGGCTTATACATGTATCTCTGAAAGCAGAAACTAAAGCATTCAGAGCAAATTTGACCTGGGGTTAAAATGTTTACCGGGTTAAGAAGAGCTATCCTTTTTTTTCAGGGAAAGTTTGTTGGTCTAGTTTAAAAGATCAAAACTAAGCCAATTTTGCAAGATCAAAATATTAAATGCAATTTTGGCAGATATTATAACTTCATTTCATTTAACATTATTTCTTTTAGCATTTTCAATGAATGTACAAGTACAAGTACTTTGAGAAGTAGGAGAAGCTAAGCAACAGAACAGAATTCATTTGGGTCATTGCTGTCTAGATTATATAGTGGATTCATAGATTGTCATATTGATTTATGTGCATATGAGCACAGAGGAGCAGTAGTCAATGAATAATTTTGTGATGAGAGGTATGTTTATATTAAAATGATGCCTAGTTTATTTGATAATTTTGCTCTCTTGTCAAACTCGGTAAATCATGTACATGTAGTTTCCAAGATTTATTTTAAAATTTGAGGTCATAGAGTTCCAAGTGTTGATTCCTGTTGTGGGCAAGTTTGAAAATTATCCATGTTAACAGTTAGAAGTGACAAATTATTTTTTTTACAAAACCATAAACAAATTATTTTTTTTACAAAACCATAAACAATTTGTAGTCCAGTCTAACTAACATGACTAAGATTTAACCCTTTCCTCCATGGATTTTTTTTTTTTACATACTTGATTCGCATAGGATTTTTTCAATAAAAAAAAATCATCAGGTTTAAAGTATTAATGCATTGTGAAAACGAACATTTCATCAATGAAATTCAAGTCAGATATTCTCATGAATATCCTTTTCATATTGGATACAATTTTTTTTAAGTCTTTTTTAATATGCCGACATTTTGTAGTCAATGCGTTTCAACTGAGGTACTACACAGGCGTCATTATTGAGTAAAGGGGTGGGGTCAAAAAGCGTCATTATGGAGGAAACAGTTAACCTCAAACTAATTAAAACAGAAAATATTTTAGTTCTAATCTATAGCGTTATGCCCTTTATATACACTGAAAAAAGTCCCATAAAATCTAACTTGAGGAAAACTCAAAAGTGGCATTTTATATTTCCTTTGGAAATTAACATTGGAAGGGGAGATAACTCCGCAAAAATGAGTCCTTTTTTGGTTAGTTTTTGATTGATTTTCTTGAAATTTATGTAAAGTCTTAAGTACGATACTTTTATGGAGTTACATGTATAAGTTTGTATTTGACTAAATTATATAATCTCCTGCTCATGAAATGTACAAAACCGAAGTGTTACAGGTAGTTGTTTTTTTTGTGCATTTTTCATTAAAGAAATTGCAAATTTTGAAGCTTTGAGACCATTTTGAAAAAATAATGTGAAAATTTGGTATTGTTTATATCTGTATATTACATTCTTTCAGCATCTTACTTGTCTAAAGAAACTTTAAACCACAAAATGAAGAATACATGCTTAATTATTTTTATCAAATTTGAGATTAGGTCTAGTTTATGGTGAATCTCAAGTGATAATGTGATAGGATAATCATATTTGGTATGCAGTTGTATAAGCATTGGCACATCTCATTTCTATGGAGATTATTTGGCCCTGCCTTCTCAGTCATGGTCTATTGACTTCGAAACATTTGCTTATTTTACAAGTATTAGTTTGTGATTAGGTCAGTTTATGGGGAACCACAAGTGGTAGGTCAATGATATTTGGTATGCAGTTGTATAAGCATTGGTATATCTCATTTCCATGGAGATAATTTGGCTCCGCCCCCTTAGTCATGGTCTATTGACTTTGAAATTTTTTCTAAGTTATCATGTATTAGTTTGTGATTAGGTCAGTTCAAGCTTAAGGGGAACCATTAGTGGTTGGGCAATGTTAATTGGTATTCAGTTGTATAAGCATTGGCACATCTCATTTCCCTGGAGAATATTTGGCCTCGCCCCCTCAGTCACAATCTAATGACTTTGAAACTTATCTTAGTTTTATTACATGTATTAGTTTGTGATTAGATCAGTTTAAGATAAACTGCTTATGTTTAGTCAATAATATTTGGTATGCAAATTTATTGGGATTTGCAAGTATTGTTTCCATGGAGATTATATAGCCCAACCCCCTCATCATGGTTCATTTTGAACTTATTTGCTTTAATGTACTACTTCAACAGTTTGTTATTGCAACTCCCCTGAATCCACACAACAGAATTTCATGAAACTTTGTAGTTAATAAGGACATACTATGTAGATGTGCATATCGACAGAAAATTACAATTCATTTTTTTTTCTAGGAGTTATGCCCCTTTGAACTTATTTGCTTTATTACTACTTCAACAGTTTGTCATTGCAACTCCTCTGAATCCACACAACCCAATTTCATGAAACTTAGTAGATAATAAGGACATGCTATGTAGATGTGCATATTGACAGGAAATTATGATTCAATTGAAGTTTATCAATTGCAAAGGTACATTGAAAGGTTGTTCTTTTATTAAAATCTGCACATATATAGGATTTTTTTATAAGCTTAAACTTGATCTTCTTTCTGTTGTTAGCTTATATTTTGTTTCAATTTACTTAAAAGTAAAAGTCATGAAAGTATATAGGAAAGGTATAAATTAGTGAGCATCGGTTCATACTACATGTAGTTTTTGTCTGGACTTCTTGATTAATTTATATATATATATATATACAATTTTAGCTTGTTACCAAATGAAAGGAAAGGACATTATTGGCAAGGATTGATATTACTGGTGAACATGTATGTCATGTAGGTGTGAATGCCCTGCAAAACAGACCTGATATCAAAGTAAGTTCATCTGTAGAATTGCATTTAATTTTAAAAAATTTATGTTATCTCCCTAAAACTGTTTCAAGTTTAATTGTACCATGGAAGTAATATTGGAAGGAATAACATCGTCGTCACTTCAAAGGTTTCATCTGCGTTACCGCCCATCTTTCAATAACTCGTTAATTGGTTCAATATCTGGCATGGAAGTTTATTCTCCGCATGTGATCAATCAAATCACTGACACTTATCGGTCATTTTCGTGTTCACGGAGAACTACAAACAGACAAGTTTTTGTCGAATATACATGCGAAGTAACCCGAATAGTCCATTCGTTACATTCCGTTGATGTACGCTGCCGAAAAGAGTCATTCGTTCAATTTTTATTTTAGTCCAATTTTTCCCTATTTTTAGTTAGTTTGAACTTAATAGTTAAAACCGACAGCTATCACATACGAAATTGGAGAACAAAGTTGTGTCATTTCAATTTTAAAATTTACAGACAATTAAAAAACCATTTCCGTATAAAGTTAAGAAGATGACTGTACAAAAAATATGTTTGGACACCCTTTATTAAATACGAAAAATCTAAATCTCTCGTGTATTTATAGTCAATTAAATTATTAACAATTCTAAACGGTTCTATCCTTCAATTTAAGTTCTTGATACATAAACTAATTTGTGTAAAAATGAATTTACCGTAAGACAGATAGATGCAAGCCCATTTCGTCGGTTTGTTATATTTTTTGCCGTATAGCTTATTATATTAATACAAGCATTCCACAATAAACACTTTTTAAATATATATTTACGAAAATATTATCCCCGTTTTAGTTGTCCAGTTTCAATAATGCAATCAATGACATTTATGACATATACATAAATTTAGAATACTTGAAAGTAAATATTATTTCATTCAATCTCGATAAACTTTGCACATTTCAACAGTAAAAAAATCTATGCCTACATTTGCCTACATTATTTTGTTAAACATCATGTGAAACCTGATCGATTCATCGGTATTTAACTGTTTAACTCGGGATCCGCTTTTAACCGGAAAATACTTTTAGAACAGTTTAAAACAAACGGTAAAAAGCAAAAATATGCTAAATTAAATACAATTTTCCATGTTAAACTGCTGTAGTTTGAACAATTCTCGTCCGTTTTTCAAGTTTTTTTCACCATTCAATTTCTTTCTAAAGTTAGATATTCTATGTGATACAGCGCTACCTTGTTATTAATAAACTAGGGATTTCCCACAGGTGCGCTATAATTACCGGACTCGATAAAACCACGTGACTGATAAGAAATTCCAGATGCCTTTTACAACCGCGGTAACGCAGATAGTAACCAAAGGCGTCTTACCGCTGAGACTATAATTGGATGAAATCGTATGACTTTAGTACAGAGCTCAGCATGCTATAAATACATGCTAATTAGTCGTTGTTATTCCTTCTAAATATTACTTCCATGATTGTACATATGTACACTGTTGCATTAAGCCTTACTCTGCTCGCCTCCTTCTGCTCCATACACACACACTTGAGATGTCAGAAATTCAGACTATCATAGCATTTACATTACAAACTTACCTAGTCAGACTGGCCTATATTATGTATTGATAAGTTAACGTTGTTATCTTTTAGAAAACATAAAATATTTGCCACTGGACATTCAAATAAGCAAAAAAAAACGACCAGTTAATGATTTTGCATTAACAGAATGAATTTGCAAACATATAGCAATTAGCTTATGTAATTCATGGAAGTTAGATTTATATTCTTTATGAATATTTTATTTTAGTTACCATCACAGTGACCATGGTGAAGAATAACCAATACCATGAATACAGGACATAGAAGACTACCTCACAAACTTGGGAATTTTACAAAAAATAGAACGTTTAAATTTACAAAGAAGACATTTATTTTGACATTCATAGACTTGGAAAGTAAAGAAATTATAATGTGAATATAAATCATTGGAAATAAAATTTTGAACTTGAAGAAGATTGAAGATTATGTTTGTTCTAAGAAAGTTTGAAGAAAAAGGATACATTCAAAACTGTAAAAAGGAAACATTACAGTATTCTCAATTTATACTCTTGAGATCAATTACTCTTGATATATAATTAAAAGGACTTATAAAAGTAAGGACATTTGGTTGAATTGCCAATGAGAAAAATATCCACCAGAGTTCACATGATGTGATAGTGAGCTATTATAGGTCACCATATGTACTCAAACAATGAAAAAAAATGAACTATATAGTGTGTTGTGAAAGGGTTTGGACATGACAAATAGAGAAAACTAAGAGCCTTATTTTATCAAGTTAATACATGAAAGCAAAATATGAACCACCACTGAAATACTTCTGATTATTGTTGATTTACTCTTGAAATATCATGTAAAATGTTTAAAAAGATATCATCAATATTCAACTTGTTAAACAACAAGTCACTGTATGACAGAAAGTTCTATGACAAAATCCTTGTATGTGTATTGCATCAGAATATTTTTTTTAGATAGAACACTAGGAGACTATATACATAATATAAGGAAATGCAAATAAAAAGTATCATCACCTTAAAAAAAAGTATAGCATTTTATCATTGACAGTTCCATCAAAAGTTTCAGCAATACAATGCAACTGTTACATAAAAATCAAACTATACTATATACTATAATAAGTGTGTTATATATACTACAATAAGTGTGTTATATATACTATAATATATATATATTATAATGCATAATTATTATAGACGTTATACGTCCGTGGTACAAAACATCCGTATTACGGACGTGGTACTAAACGTCCGTATTACGGACGTGGTACTAAATATCCGTATTACGGACGTTTTACGGACGTTTTACGGATGGGAAGCAACGGACGTTTTACATCCGTGGTACTATTCGTCCGTAGACGTGCCGTATAATACGGACGTATTACAGATTTTTTACGGACGTAAAACGTCCGTAGCTATTTTACCTGTGTAGAAGGCGTGCCTGTATCCCTGCTCTAATAAAAGTTCCAGCACTTTCATAATCGTCATTTTGTAGGGTAGTATAGAAATAATTTATGTTCCGTAAGTACGTAATCTTGATTCCCGTACGACTGAGGGAGGGTGACAATCTTATTAGATTTTAATTTCCCCGATATTTTGTGCAGTATAAAATTATACTTTTTTACCCGTTTGCTCAACATTTGTCGGAAATGACTATGCATACATTTATGTCACGTGGTGATGGAAGTCACATGACAGATTCGTCTGAAAACCGTATCCCGGAACTGGTCTATTATGGTCGAGGATGCTTGTAATGGCAAAAGACAACAACAGGTAAAAAGAAACTTTAAAATTGATGTGATGGAATAACAGGTAAATATTAATTCAGTTTAATTATTGTCCTATTCAAAGCAATTTATGGCATACATAATACTAGATGTTGCCATTTCTGTATTTCAAAACCAAACATTAGATAAAATGATATACATCATGAAAACTGGGTTAAACAACATAGAACGTCATGATTGTTTGGACATTTCTAATTACTTGTTCTTATTCTTTTGTATCTTTCCCCTAGAAATGATTTTGAATTGATAACAACTAAAAATCTGTAATTGTCTTCATTATTCGTAATGTCCTCGTGTTTTTATAATAGCCCTTTTTCTTTATAATGACCCTGTATTTCCTAGTGAACCTCTTTTTTCAAAATAGCCCTTTTATTTATAATAACCCTGTTGATTGGCAATTGCCCTAAATGAATGCCCTGTTATTGTGGCAGGGACCAGTTTTGCTTTTTTGATACAGCAGCAGTTTCATACATAAAGCACTGAATTGCATGGGTAATAAAATGCAAATAATGTTATGCAGTGTGAGAAAATATAAAGTCATTTGTAGTCGATACGGAAACGGCGTTAAACGTTATACAAATTATTTTATTTTAGCGGGGGAAAAGAATATTTTCGGAAATAAAATGTGAAGTGAATTAAATTTACCAGATTTATTAGAACCAAAAGTAAACAGTTGTTGTCAAAACACAGTAAGAAAATATAGAAAACTCCAAAGTGAATTCCAAAAAATATTTCCCCGTTTCTAAGCCTCATCCTTATATCGTTGATATGTCATGTCAATACACTATTTTTGTCTTTATACTGTAATCGAGAAAAACACATTTTCAATTGTTGTTTATTGTGTTATTTCTATTCATTTGATTTAAAAAATGAAAATAAATAATATAAAAAGACCACACATTTGGTGGAGAAATATATAGCACAATGAAATGTACATTACCTGTTGAAACCAATCGATGGTGAAAAAAAATCGTTTGAGTATGGACTAAAATATCAACAATAAGCTAAAAACATAATGATTTATAGGTTTTATAAAAAAAAAAACCAATTGAAACATGTGTTTCCAACAATTTTTTAAAGAACTAAGTTTAAGTTGTTGTGCGCTTCAGGTTGACGCGGGCGTCATAGATATTTAAAAATAGTTCCGACTCTACTATTTAAATATTCATGAGGAAAAATGATATCGGGTCAGTGACTGTATATGACATAGAAATATACAGTCAACGCATTTTGACTGCTCAAATAGAACGAGTGCAGAATAAAGAAATGTATTATGTCTAGTTATCTCTTGATAATTTATTATTTATATCCTTTTCGTATTATCTCTGATGTTATCTCTCGTAATGACATTGGTATCGCATTCCTTAATGTTTCCATTAAGTTATTGAAACCATATAGTAATAAAATCCATTCTAAGATCCATAGTCAAGCTGATTCGTGTATATTTTCAAAAGAATTATTAAAAAACGAGGACACTTTATACAGTTGTAGATTTATAATCCCGTTTCCATAATAAATGGAATCTGCTTGCAAGACAACGTCAACAATGACCCCATAATTGTATTCAGGAAACTATTAAGATCTGTTTGACCGTTAAGTACCATTTGATTCACAAATGATAATGAATATGTTCCGCTTCTTCTTGCCACAATCTTTTCTTTTATCTCGAGTGTGATAACATCAAGAAGATCATTAAAAATGACGAGTTACCCTATTTTCACATGCAGTGAGTATCATGTCGAGTGCTATCAGATTACTACGTACCCTTCCAATACATTCTTTCTTCCTTTGCAGAAAAGGGGTTTGTGTTGTTAATGCTTTCAATGTTGTGCTTTTTATTTTTCAATTTCTGCGTTGTAAACCAGCAACAATCTTGTTTCTTTGATGTACACATATAGCAGACCTTACTAGTATTAGTGGAGCGGCGGAAAGGACAATTTTAGAAAATTAAATTACCTAAATACCTCATTGGATTTTAATAGCTCATTGGAAAGCTGAAATCGTGTAGTTTTTGAAAATATGTGTCGTAAATATAAAATCTGGTACAATTATACCGAAAATCAAGGTCAAATGTCATCACTTAAAAAAATCCTATTTTCATCTCGAGAAACAATACCATTGATATTTTTCAAAATTAATACTCTATTAAATAAATTATATGAGTAGTTTTATGCAGAAATGCGTTAGTTCATATAATTTTTTTTTCATATTTGCACATGACGTCAGAACAACGTTTTATATAACTATTTTGAAAGTAGTCTGTGGTTAACAAATTATAAAGCCTAATAAAAAAAAACAGTAACAGAATAACCCTTGACATTTGACCTCGACTAATAGCATTTCTTGAACTCTTTATGATAAAAGTTTTCCAAAGAGTATCCGAAATGCATAATTGATAAATCAAACAAAATGTGCAACCAATTTAAATTAACTTTCAGTTTTCATGTATTCGACATGTCACTCAGTTTTCTTAAAATGAATTCCAACTATCTCAATACAAGATACCTTTTCATATAATATAGTTATTGGAGTGATATATTACTCAAATTATGTGCAAGCGTGTTGTAGAACAAATTCAAAAATTTGCGACATGACCTTTTGGTATCTATGATGAGTTTATTTTCATACCAAATGAAACATCGAAAAAAATGTAGCAAATCAAAGTAAAGTTACCAAATATTACAACAAGAACTATTTTCATGTTATTTTATCTCTGTCATCAGCTATGTCGGCTTATTCTTCATGGACATTGTAACAATTACCTAACTTTTGACAAAAACATAAATCAGTGCAAAGAAGAACCTGATCCTTGCAAACACATGCTGCCCCTGTTGCCTGGCACGCTTGTTTCCGATTACACGAACGAATTAGATCTTGTAGAACGTCTGATGCCATTTGTCCCTCAAAGAAAACTGACTATAACTTGCGCAGTTTTCCAACCAAAAGCAAATGGGGAGCCATTATTATTTTGGGTTGGCTAAATTTGTCAAAATGGAGCAAGTTATACGGTACAATTACTAGACAATTCAAGTGACAAGACATATCCCTCTCTGCATATCATTCTACGAATTACCCACAACATATCTGGAGTCTTGCCGATTGGATCCTCTGCTAGTGTTTAAAAGTTCAAGTGCAATTTGATATCACGACGGTTCACCTCTTATTTTTTGTTTTGTAATGGGTAAGCACTGCATCAGCGAGGATATTTTTTCGTCAAAGAGTAATGATTTGTCCGGTTTCCGTTCAAACAGTTGTCTGATACTAAATCCGAGTGTAGGACTGAATTTTGGAATATAGCACGCGCCATCGAGTGAAATGTGTTTTTACCGTCAATCGTTTCGGCATTAATGTCAATAATGTCCACACCTTCTTGGAATAAGGAACCCCAATTAGCGATACAGAATGGGAAATAACAACCACCTTGTGTATTTTTGTTATTTCAGCATTCGCTACACTAGTCAAAAACCTCCGAACCTCGTCATACTTGACATAGAAACCATGTGCATTAAAATATTCAATCACAGACTTCGATCCGAGCTCATGGAGGAGCGGATCCAGCCATTGTAAAAAGGGGATGCCTTTACTTATATAAACATTTTCCATTTTTTGTCATACTATTGAGGCTGCTTCATAAAGTACATGCATATCGGTTTGTTCATTGGTTTTGATGGAGCTACATTTACTTAAGTAGGCTTTTATCTCAAGCATTTCTAATTCTGTTTACATGTTATTTGCTGCTTTAACAGCGACTTCAATGGAAATATCGCTATTAAATACAATGCTATATTTAGCTTGTCCTTGTTGAGCAAAATATACAATGGCATCCCCGTAGTGCTTCTCAAGTTGAGCCTTAAGTTTAGAGGAATTACAGTATGTCTTACTTACTTTATCAGGTAAAAAAGACTGGTACATTGTCAAAAGTAATGACAATACCAGAGACTTTTTGTCACAAATAAGGTCTCTGTCTATAATTTCAACTACTCTTTCAAATGCCAAATCATACGCAGATTTATCAGTGGAGTTTTGGTCTATATGCCTAGTATGTGGTCAGACATGCTGCGTGATACACTGCATTATTGAGCAAATTATCTTGCTCTATTCGATGAATCATTTCAGCGTCGCATGCTCTAACAACAGCATCTTTAAGATTGACTAACCTTTCAGCGGATGAAATTGTGTGTAAAGTTTTCACCCTTTTATGAGACATTTTTTTGCAAATAATACACTTTGATGTATTGTGATCAATATTTTCAGGCACCAAAGAATAAGTTGCATCGGAATTTATATCTGGTGTTTCCTTTTCAGCTGAAGAACATGATACTGATTTTGAATTCTGCTTACTTGTGTAGCTTTTATAACATGACCTATGATACCTAAAATACGGGTAATTCACTTGCTGTTTCATTGCATAATTCATTCAAATTACTGGACAAATAATCACGTCTCTTTGCTGCAGCATTTGTCACATTTTTTCTTCCAGATTATGTTGGTGCTATTAAAATTTCTTCAACAACAGAATCGCAGATAATACGTTTGTCAACACAAACAACCACACTTCTTTTTTTTTTTGGCATCTGGCTGGACCAATTTTAACGAGACTGTTAAATTGTCCATTTGATTGAATAAAAAAAACCAAATCAAAGACACCTGACAACCAAACAAACCCTACAGTGATATTAATTTTCCCAGTTAAATTCAACAAAAACGAATAAACAACAACACTAAACAATATAAATTCACCACAAGTCTTCGGAAATTATAAAATATAAAAGAAATATGCTTGAAAATGACTACGAATGACTTTCGATAAATCGCTGAATATGGGACTATAACTAGAAACCACAACAGTGTCGGTAAATTTGTGACAAATATTCGGACATGAAATCTGGATAAAAAGCAGATATTTAGCCAAATATCTATCTTATTAGGATTTAATTTCAAAAAGTAAATCGGGTCGATTGAAGTATGATAAGGAGGCTTTACTGTTGATCCTTTAAAATACACATATACTGCACGTGCAAATAATGCTAGATGAAAAACAATGATTTTTCAGTGTTATTTTCAACTGTTTTCAGATGCAGTGTGCTTTACATGTAGAACTATTTGGAAATACCCTGATATTGTATGAAGTTCAAGAAGAACTATATTTACCAATTTCGTTCACAAATTATTTTTTAGAACGGGTTTGTTATGAAATTTGTCTACCGAATCAGAAGTGGGGTATTCGATGCAAATAGGGTAATGTCAGTTAAGGCTATTTTCAACGTCATTTTTACCACATTAAATATTTACGACAAACATTTTTCTAAAGCTGAATAATCGATAGACAGTTTAAGACCTTAAAATTCCATGAGGTATTTAGGTAATTTAAAATCGTTAACTAAGCGACTTTTTCAACTTTCGCCGCTCCACTATATTTCTTTCAAACATTTACCTAATGTCAATTTTTGGATGAAATTCATGGACCAATGGTTTAATATGTTTTAAATTATGTGATTCGAAAGTGTAAAAAAGAGACATTTATAAACAACTATTATATGGTATATGCAAAATTACTAAACATGACTCATCAATCCATTCAAACAAATAGCACATAGACTGGTGTCATTTGTTGAACAGGAACTGTCTTCAGCACCTGAACTCATTCCCTGGTTAAAGTTTCGCAACTTATATATTAAGCGATTTTTTTTAGGTGTTTGAGCTTTTGTATTCGTCATTTAATACGGGACTTTGCAATTATAATTTTCCTTGCAGCTCGGTATTTTTGTTATTAAACTTTTGACAGCTAGTAGTAGTTTGCGTTTTATAACCAATGTCTAATCATGGTTTTTTTTTAACAAATGTGTTTTGAATGCCTAAGTATCTTGTTTATTTTTATGCCCCATTTATGGACATTATGTTTTCTGGTCTGTGCGTCCGTCCGTTCGTCTGTTGTATCGTTCGTCCGTCCGTTCGTCTGTCCCGATTCAGGTCAAAGTTTTTGGTCGAGGTAGTTCTTGATAAAGTTTAAGTTTAATCAACTTGAAACTTAGTACACATGTTCCCTATGATATGATCTTTCTAATTTAAATGCCAAATTAGAGATTTCCCCCATTTACACGATCCACTTAACATAGAAAATGACAGTGCAGTTGGGGCATCCGTATACTGGGTACACATTCTTGTTTGTTATCATATAAAAAAATAATACAGACAAACAATAGCACACATGACACAACATAGAAAACTAAAGAATAAA
Organism: Mytilus edulis; assembly: GCA_019925275.1. NCBI lineage: Eukaryota > Metazoa > Mollusca > Bivalvia > Mytilida > Mytilidae > Mytilus > Mytilus edulis. Next base: position 103,732,483 of record CM034350.1, on the reverse strand, counting down.
CAACACGAACCCCACCAAAATCTAGGGGTTATCTCGGGTGCTCCGGAAGGGTAAGCAGATCCTGCTCCACATGTGGGACCCGTCGTGTTGCTCATGATATAACAAATCCGGTAAATCGTCTAATTCGGTGGGTCACATTTATGAAAGGGAAGGGGATTGTAGTTACGACGTAAGGAACACATCCGATATCATTTGTGAAACGGCTATTAATATCACTTTAATTAGCATCCTGTCATAACGAGATACAAGTTAACCATTATAGGTCAAATAATAAATATAGTACGTGTAATCATCATTAGCTCAACGTATCACATAAGAGACCAAAAATCTTTCACATACTTTAAGACTGTTGTGAAAAATTGAAAATGAAAACGGGGATTGTTTCAAAGAGACGACAACATGACCAAGGGGCGGAAAACCAATGGGTCTTCAACACAGCGATAAATTTGTGTCTTTGCTTTAAAACTGTTCCTGATGTTGACAGCCACGTTAAAGTCAGATATAAAATTGGGCTGAGCTATACTTTTTTTTTCAATTGCCACCACAATCACTTAACGGTCAAATAATAACAGATATCTTAATCGACATAGCTTTTAAAGGAAATACATATCTATCATATATAATCCACACTTTTGAAATGAACCAATGATCAGTTTTCTTGCCCCAAACGATTTTACAAAAACTTATTTTCTATTTCTATAGGTTAAATACAGCTGTTTCTCAAAACACGCCTCTTTTGGGGAGATCATGAATATTCATAGAAAATAAATTTTGTTTACATACTGGTTCCCAGTTATGCTCTCTGTTTGTTTTCCATCTCACAGAGACATAACTTGGGAATGTTACCAGTAAATATACACGTGCATATTGTTTACATTGAAATCTGTGGTAACCTTTCATTCGAGGTGGGGGTAGTTAAGAAAATTAGTGTAAGTTGAAACTCTGAGTAGTTCAGGGCATATAAACGTTGAAAATATGCCGCACAGCCCTATATTTTGACCTTTGATAAAAATTGTGGTGCATATTAACTTTCAATTCGAGGATAAGATTTTTTTCAAAACTTCATAGTAAAAGTGGTACAGTTTTAGCCGTAAAAGCAGTTCCTATTGGAAATAACATTGTCAATATTTACAGAAATGCAACCTTTAAAACATTTCTCAGGAATTATAAAAGAAATAAGTTCTTTTAAAAGAAATAAAAGACAGAATTCACGGTTTAATTATCACTGTTTTTCAAAAAATAGTTAGACTTCTTTTCTGACAAGAACAAAATAATGTTTCCATCTTTTTTTATTAAAGGTTAGTGGTAAGGAGGGCAAATCAGTTAACAGCATTTACATCAAACTGTCTAATCGGGTTAGAAAATACTGTGACAAGAACTAACATTACCTTGTCTAATTAGGTAAGTTAAAAGCACTTACATCAAAATGTCTAAGAAGGTAAGTAAACTTGTTTGTTGATCGTATATGGCCGATCTATCTCCGCAAAAGTTATATTAAAATTTATAATACTTTCCAAAAAAATACCCCGAAAACAATCATAATGGGTGACGATTGCTATTTTGAATAAAAGCAAAAACTTCCATAATGAGTCGATCCCTTCAGATGTTCTTTATCTATATATTATAAAAGCGATAGGTTGTGGTTCCAATTTGCCAAATTATTTCTAAAGACAAGACTTTTGCAAAAGTTTATAGTCTAGGAATTATATTCGGTTGTGTTGCATTCGATGTATTCCTATGTATTTGAATTTTTTAAGGTGTTGTTTTGTCATAAATTTTTTAACTGTTTCTGTATTTATACATCCTCGGCTTTCAAATATTTGGTTTTGCGCGTTCCTGATGAAGGTAAATCCAGACAAGCGCTTTGGATGCATAAAATTATTAAACGGGCTAATTTCAGTTTTTTACAGCACTGGCTCGATACCTCTGCTTGTTGACTATCAGTCCCTGAGGGTATCACCAGTTCAATAGTCAGTACTTCGAAGCTGACATGATTTATAACAAACCTTTCTATAATTGTCCGTTGATAAATTTTGAAATTATAAAGAAACTAAGGTTTCAACTTACTCGTGCAAAGTTAATCTTGGATGGATTTCGCTTTTTTATGTATTTTTTGTCATATAGATTTTCCACTGTTTCGGTACTTATACATCCTCGGCTTTCAAATATTTGGTTTGCACGTTCCTGATGAAGGTAAATCCATAAAAGCGCTTTGGACGCATACAATTATTAAACAGGTTGTTTTCATTTTCTTTATTATATATTCTTTTGACATTTCCTGACCAAAATGTTGCGTCTTAAGAATTTCTGTTTTCAAGGAATATGATATATTTAAGTCATCACTACTAACTTTGAAAGGATATTGTATTATACTTTGGTTTACTATTATGGAATTTCCGTCACGGTCTTCGATGACCAGGAAAACGTTTTAGTTTTCATTATCACAATACTGTCCTATACATTCTTTGAGAATGACTTGAAATTGAATTTAATTCGCAATTTAGTAACACTACGAGTAAAAACTAGTGTAGCAAGAACTGCTCTCGAATCCTAAGTACCTGAGTTCATTTCCAGGTTTTGATGGTGTTTCTGTTGCTTAGTTTTTGAATTTGTTGTTATTGTTTGATTTGGAATGATTAAACATTTCGTCATATGTTTGACTGTTTTATTGGACTTGTGGGTTTTGATAACCTTAATGTCTAAGTCAGGGATAACACCAGATAATAAGCAAATCAGGATAAAGAAGACGAATAGACACTTTTTGAGTTGGCTAAGACCGTGAGGTCATTGAAACAAATCAGGATACATTACAATGTTTCATCTATCTACAAACATCAAAGTGTTGCTAAGCATTTGTTTTACCTCCACGACGTTAAAGCACAGATAGACATAGTCAAAATTATTGTACATACTCAGACGACAATAACCAGAGGGAAAAACCGGAAAATATTTGACGTTAGAATATGAAGAACTTGGTTCTTTTTTATATTTCTTTACTCCCGAACTAAATAAGAGTCCTTACAAACAGTATAACATTGCTTGGTATACCAATGCACCACTTTACCCCGTTCCGATATTGAATTATATATTAATTTTTTGTATCAGAAATCGGCCTTCAGATATCTCTTATCAAGAATAAACAAAAACCGGGTTTCACAATAACTGTGAAAGGTACCTACTCTAGGGACGGGGTAAATCGATCTGGAAGCTTAAAAGTTGGAAGAGTTCTAAAGTTATAAAATGAAAATTACCATCAATGTTCTATTTACTCAGGCAATAGTATTAAACAAACATTTGACTTGTCTTCATTTTCAAACTTGTTTTTCTCATTTTAAGCGTACAAACCGATTGAACGAATTTTGTTTTATGACAGAAAACGACAAGGCATATACAATATCTTATTTTAAAAAGAGACGAATGATACAGTTATAAACAAGTCTCTGGTTCAAACAAATCCTGCATACCAATGGAGTTTTTGTTTAGGTGAACCACTAATAAGAATAATTCACGAAGTACAAATTTCTACACACTTGTATGTAGAAAAAAAAGAATGTATTGACATAGATGTTTTTCTTCAATCCTCGAAATTTGGTACCCGCGAAAAAAGAATATGAATCCACAGTATCGAAAACTATAATGCGAGACCGGAAGAGATTTTTTTTTTAATTTTTCTTTAGAAAGACATATCTAGTAGGTTCAGATAAAATATTACCAGATTTTATTATATCTACAAAGCAAGATGTGTGTACTTAAAACATTGCTTTTGTTTTCAATAAATTCGAACATGACTTCATATGTATTACTATTCAGTAATGAACAATTTCTGGACTTTAAGATGTCGACATTGTACTTTGGCATTGCACAAAACCATTCTCACAGTGTAGATACTATTCTGTACGCTATCCGGAAGTCGCGATTTTCGAAGCGAGAACTTTTTGGATCACATTTTAAATTTGATGGGTATACTGAATTAAACGGTAAGTTGATCATCTGTACATTGCTTAATGATTAATTCAGCCGACATCGATATTCTCAAATGGTTAAGTATTAAATTCCGCACATTCATTATTCGTATCTTTGCCTTAATCAAGAGATTTTCAAGTGCATCACTAAGAAAAATCAGTCGGCGAACCTAAAAAACAATCTTTTTACCCTCTTAGTGTTCAAATTAACGTAAAATCCAGACTTAATTAACTAAATGAAGTATATTTCAAGTGGTGGTAAAAGTTTCAACCAGATCTTTGAAGCCATAAATAAGAAAATTACACTTGTTTGAATTTCTCACTGTACGATCAGTCTCGCTTGTATATTTTAAAACTGTATGATCAGTCTTTATGTCACTGTATTCTAGTGGTGATTTCAAAGTTATTTACGATACATTAGAAGGTGGCATTTTTCTAAATAACACAAATATCTTTCAATACATTCACATCCTGAAACATATTTTAGCTTAATAGGGTGTACTCGACTTACTACATTAAGTATAAGGATGTTTAAATGTTGCTAAAATAAGAGGAAGGTTTGATGTATACTAGTATATAAGTTTCAGAAATGTCCTCCGTTATACTTAAAATTGTACAAACACACAGATTTAGTTGTTATATAAAAATGCATGTATTTACACACATTCGAGGCCGTACTGTAGCCTATAATTGATCACAGTTCCTTCACTTTGTTTAAGATGTAGAGCTGTCTCTTTGACACTCAATTGTATGTACCACTTTGTCAAGCGGGGGGTTAAAGTGATGAAGAAGTCCGTCTTTCCGTTCGTCCGTTCTACCGGTACAATATGTTTCGCCGGTTTTGTAAGCGCATCTCCTCATAAACCACTTTATATACATTGGGGGTTCCGGCCATTTTTAAATAAATATTTACTGTTTTCTGATTGGTTAAAATTATTAGTTTTATTTTCAATGTTGTCAATTTTGATGGCGACACGCCCACTCTGACGGTGTGTATTCATACGCCAACATGTGTGTACGTTGTTATTGTTAATATAAATAATATAAAAAGTTCTTATTTTTGATAGAATTTTTTTTATAATGAATGGCAATAATTTATTTTGATTTTATTGATACATAAAACTAATTTTTGACTCTTCACATTTTACATAATCCGCTTCGCAGATTATTCAATGTGAAGAGTCAAAAATTAGTTTTATGGTTCAATAAATTCAAAATAGATAATAGCCATTCATCAAATGGAGAGGGGGTCCAATCCAGGAGAAAAGGGGATTTCAAATATAATTTATTTATGTTCCCATACAAATGCATTGATAGTTAAAAAAGGGTTTCAAACTGCCGGATCCCCCTTTTTTTTAATCCGTCACTGATGAAACTATTAATTAATCTTATTCGGATTCCTTATCATAAATGATAATGACTGTATTGTGCACCGTCTATTTCGAATTTTAGTAAAAATCTTTTATGGGGTTACTTTATATAAGATACGGACTTGAACATTGCATTATATGGGGGCACCCATCAGGTATTTCCAACACCTCCTAAACCAATCATTAAAGTTTTCTGAAATTGCTCCATTTGTACTCGATTAATGCATTATGGACCTTCTATTTCTGTAAACTTACCAAAATTATATCACATGAATTAACCCCCTACGCAAAGCTGTCTTTATCCATTTTTTGTTATTTTAAAAGCGACAAGCTTGATTTATGTTATCATCAATTGGTCAACGGAGGACGGTGTAAATAATCTTTAAAAATGTAATAGCTATAAACAGATAACTGTAACGATACACTATTACAAAGTCCACAAGCGAATCATGTATTACATTTTAGGCATTTGATTTTAAATAAGACTGATGTAACAAAAATACAATTATTTTGCCATCTAAAAAATTCATCAGAAATATATTTGTATTGTCTGATGAAAGTAATTACACGTTATAGTTCCCTGGATAGTTCATAATATCACATATACACGTATATACCTTCAAATTGCTGTTGTTTTTTCTTCAAAATCACGACTGGTCATACAGTCAAAAAATCTGAAATCGCTTCTAAAATACAGTCAGTTCTAGACTGATCGTACAGTAATTTATTTTGGGATCCTCAAGGAAAACATATTTTTTATGGGAAATACGAATATTCTACTTAAATACGAAAAGAATATTGAAACAGTATATATTTAACTGTAAACTGATGCAAATATTTGCAATAAAAGATTATTTGCTTTGTACTACGAGAGCAAAATTGTCCATCGATTTCACTTTTTTCTACCAAGTTGATGTGATGCACACGTATATTTTATATTCTAATGCATGTTTTTGATACAGTTACTCATATTTATGATGCTATATATACCTTGAAGATGTTCAAAGCACTTTGTAGATATAGGAGTAAACAAATGATGAGAAAAGTTACCGTAGGCAAAACCGTCCTGTTAGCCGGTTGGAAATCATCGCTACGAAAATCGCGACTTCCGGATAGCGTACAGAATAGTATCTACACTGTGATTCTTTTACAAGACGTTTATAACGTCTTTATCCAACCCCATTGGAGGTATATTGATTTTTTTAAAATTTTGATTAATTATGATTCTTTTGACATTTGTAGTGAGCCTTCAATTTTAGCGTTTAGTGACTACCCGTGTTTAAGTTCGATACTTTGTTTGTTCTGTCTATTGTATTATTTTATTTGCTTTTGGGATTCATGTCAATCAGATTAATCAGATTCGTCTACACTGTTTACCGTTTGATTACCAATTTCCTGACTGTTCCCCAGCAAGGAGTAGGCTATGCACTCACTAACGTTCAACCCAACACATACGGTACTTGCTATATTTGTAATTCTCATCGGATTTTGTCAAATGTGTTGCCATCTTTTCTATTATATTTATGTGTTATGGTAAAGAAAATTAATCACCGCATTCATTTATTAGATTTAATTTTGTTCAACGTAATCAGTACGATATTTTACGTTTGAAGTTAGATTCAAAACAAACCGGACTTATCTTTATAATATAGTTAATTGCTACCTTAGTTTGCTATTAATAAGTATTGAAATGTGCATTGTTATTAAATGCAATATCAGAATTAGTTCAAATATAATCTTAAATCAATCCTAATTCTATCTTATTCATTCAAATGTGACGTCATTTTTCATTTTTTGATGATCTGTTTTACAAATTCAAATGACGTCATTTTTTCGTCATTTTTTACAATTTCAAATATGACGTCACTTGGCGTTGAGGTTTAAACTTATTCGGATGTGTCTACATTTTGTGTTGCAAATGTCTGGTTATGTAATGTATTTCAGTTGTTTCCTGTAATTAGTTAATAATTCAGTTTTATCATGTACATCTTTTGTATAGTAATTTTATAAATTTACTGTTTGCAAAAGTATAAATTATTCTAAATAATAGGGATGTTCTGGTAACTAATAGAAAACCCTGGCCGTTTGTAGCACAACTTTTTTGATTTTTTGGTCCTCGATGCTGTTCGACTTTGTGCTTATCGGCTTTCAAACTTTTGTATCTGGGTGTCACTAGTAGATCTTGTGTGGACAAAATGCACTTCTTGCATAATAAAATTTTGAACTTGTTGCCTTTTGTTGGCTGTTGTTCGTGTGTTTCTTTGTCAATTGTGTTCTCCAATTTATTGATATTGTAGTCCTGTGGTGTTGAGATGTCATTTTAATGTTATATTTCACATGGCTATAAAAGAGGGAGGTTTGGCATGCCACAAAACCAGGTTCAACCCACCATTTTTTCCTTTAAAAATGTCCTGTACCAAGTCAGGAATATGGCCATTGTTATATTATAGTTCGTTTCTGTGTGTGTTACATTTTAACGTTGCATCGTTTGTTTACTCTTATTTTTGAGTGTAAATTCACATTGCGATAAGACGTGTCACGGTACTTGTCTATCCCAAATTCATGTATTTGGTTTTGATGTTATATTTGTTATTCTCGTGGGATTTTGTCTGATGCTTGGTCCGTTTCTGTGTGTGTTACATTGTAGTGTTGTGTCGTTGTTCTTCTCTTATATTCAATGCGTTTCCCTCAGTTTTAGTTTGTTACCCCGATTTTGTTTTTTGTCCATTGATTTATGAGTTTGAACAACGGTATACTACTGTTGCCTTTATAGTAATTATGAGCCTGTACCAAGTCGTAAAACTCTAAAATATTAGTGACTGCATACACAATTTTCGTTCATTGCTTAAGCATGAAGCAAGTTTTTTTTGTCATTGATTGAAGGTCGAACAGACTGAATTGTCCCTTTGCCGATCCTAGTTGCTCCCATAGAACAGTAAAGTGTGGTGACCTAGATACATTACGTATTTGATAAACGTTTGATTTTGTCAGTTTTTATGTACTTCCTATCTTTTTAACATCGTCTAAATTCGGTTTTATTTGTTATACGTTATATTTCATATAAAATGAATACAAATATGCATTTTCAATATCGTGACGGTGGTCACATAAAGAGGAGGAAAATGTTCGATAGCATTAAATGCTTTGCATTAATAAACCTTTTTCAATATGAAAACAATCACACATTTGGGATTTTATAGACAAAAGCTGAATCAAAAGACTCAAGATCCCCATCACTACTGAAATCATATGACACCATCATCAGTCCTGATTCTTTGTTTATATCTATTGAACTTGGACAATTGATTCCGTCGTGTTCGGATAGTATTGCACTACTTCTTTTGCCGTCGGGTGATAATACCATGATACTGTTGTTACTAGCAGAAGCTATATAAACGAATCCATTCCTGTCTAATGTTAGTCCCGTAGCTCCATCAATCTCATGATGTGTAAATGTCCAAATATGTTCTCCATTATTTTTGTAGCAGCTTACTCTGCTTTCATTATTTATTTCAAGGATACCATAGATGTTCCCTTTGAATAATGCAACATTTCTTGCTCTCAATTCTTGTAAGATTGTACAGCACATGTCATTCAAATTTATTAAGGTACTCTTCTGATCACTGCTGACGACCATCCTGTTATCATCTACTCCTACTCCATCACAGTTATGAGAAAGTCTAACTATTTTGATAATTCTATTCTTTTCTATATCAACCACTGCGATCTTTTTTGCTGACCCTAAGGCTACTGCCACTACATTTGTTCTAGCATAACAGGCATCCAACGAACAATCTCTGAATGTATGTATTTTTCTCACAAAGCAGACGTTGTTACTGAACAGTAGTAGTTCCTTATTATCCAGTATTATGAATGTATCATCAGGTAATACTACGCAAGCCTTAATGAGTAAAGGAAATATACCTTTTGGAATCGTCATTGCATACATCCAAAATGGCCTAATTTGTTCAACATCAGGAATGTTTGGAACTAATTGTTGCGCTTGATCCTTTCTTATGGTCTTAACTTGTAGAGTAGAAGGGCTTATACTAATAGCAATATCCCCAAACGACTTAACATCTTGCAAAATAGATTGAAGATCAGATGAAATGCTCATATTCAAATTCTTTTCACTTAAATCATCTCCTTGTTCCAAATCATCGAAGTAATTGACTACACGGGATGACGATTTTTCGATTTCAATCAAACAAATGTATATTTGTAAATCTGTTGCATTTTGTATCAAATCAGTTAATTTGCTCTGTATTTGGTCTATCTGACTTACTCGAAGTTCCATTTGTTGTACTGAAGTGTTCATGTTCGATTGCAGCTTTGAATATTTAGACTCCAATTCATCGAGTAGTGTCTGCTCTAACTGATTTAGGTACTTATCGATCGACTTCCTCATGTACCGGATTTCCTCAACTGCTTTAGTTTTTTGAATATTATTTGTACTTATCCTTGTTTTAAGGTATTTAACTGATTTTATTAAGTTTTCCTTTACATCATTCAAATCTGTTTCAAGGTTTTCAACTGAGGCAGATGATTTAAATTGCTTTATAATATCTGACAGCGGTTTCATGTCCTGACATTTCTTGTGTTTATCAGTGACACACTGGACACAGCAAGGACATGCATGGAAAGAACAGTAAAGTTCAAACATCTCCTTGTGATCTCTGCACTGACTACTTAATTTTTTTATGAATGTAGGTAACTCATCATAATCCGCAGTCAGGATTGTTGTATGGTTCTTGGAAGGTTTAAGCCTTCTATGAGGTTTTTCACAGTCTTCACACAAAAATAATTCACATTCTGTGCACCACGTAACTGCTATTTTCGATATTTGATCATCATTGCAAATTGTACATAAGTGCCTGAACGAGGAAGCCATTATTATTTTCTTTACTTCTGAAATCAACAAAACATTTTCTATCAGAAATAATACCATATTGTATGTGACTGCAAAATGATTACAACCATGAATTGATGTTGTGTGTTCCGAAACGTTATACATCAAATGCATATTTACAGCTATAAAATTGAAACCTGCGAAATAATAAGAATTGAATATACACATTTAAAATGTCAGATTTTGTGATATACAAAAAGTATAGAAATAGCCCTTTTACTGTTTGATTTCATCTAAATATCACAGTGAAATCGTGCTTCCGCGCTTCAAACAAAATGTGTGTCGGTCACCTCATTAAGTTATAAAAAATATTTGAATATAAATGTATTAGAACATGTTACAGAGGATAACACTCCTAAGATGACATTTAACAAGAAATGACAAGCCAGATGAGTTAAATATTGAAATCAATATGTTGTGCAGATCTGATAACTGCGATGTTTGGATAATGCAGTTCAGACTATAAATGATGTTTTGGCTCAACAATGCAGTTCTAAATACCAATCATAGTTTGGTTCTATATAGCAGTTCATATTGCTAATGAAGTTTTGGTTCTAAAAACATACTTTTCCAAGACATGTAATTATGATGTGCTTTCTGCTGATCTGATGTTGTGCTCTAAGGTTATGCTGTTGTACCACTATCGAAGGTTAGGGAGGGGATTGAGTGCTAAAAACATGAATAACATGTGTAACCCATGTAAAATTATCTGTGTCTTTCTAACTATTGTAACTGTTACCTGTTTTCCACTGGTTGTAATTGTTTGCAGTCTGTCTTAAATGTTGTCTGTATATTGTTAATATATTGTTAAGTATAAATCCGAGAATTTGTTAACCTTTTAAATTATTTCACACCATATTAACCAGGATATTATATGGTCTCTTATCCTGTATGAGATTGAAGATGGTTAACAACCAATTGTTGGCAATCAAACATTAACCTTGTTTCTTCTCCATTGATGTGCAACACACATATCAAAGGACAAGGTACGATAAGCATCAGAGAACGGCCCCAAAATTCGTTCTAATTAAAAGTGACGTGCAATAAATACAATACTTTATTTTTCAAGTTTAAAACATATATTTTTGTAAACATCTATAGATTTGTCAATTTCCGCTGATATTATTCATGCTTTCTTGCTGTAAACACCCCAAGATTCGCGAAAACGGCAGGAAATTGGCAGTTTTCAAACTTTTTTCTGCATTTTAAACTATGAGCGTACCTACGACCCACGTTCATATTTATAGCTGATATTCCTTGAATATAAATTGTGATGCAGTTCAAATAACTTAGTGGGCCGTAGGCACGCTCATATTTAAAAAATCAGAAAAATTGAAAAAAACGGCGTTGTTTCCTATCACCGGAACACAATAAAATAATTGTTTTTATTAATGTTTTTATAATAAGACCATCAATAATATTAATGTAAACTTATTTGGAATGGGGGTCAGAAACGCCCCTTGTCGTTCCTTGTCCTTTAACCCTTTCTTGGTAAAAATAACTTTTATTTTGAGTCAGTCGAATTAAATTTTAGAAAGCATCCATCTTTAAAGCAAATACTCACTTCAAAATATCAATTATGTGGTCATTTTTATAAATTTCCGGTTTACAAAAGTATACATTTTTTGAAATGATAAGGATTTTCTTATTCCTGGCATAAATTACCTAAGCCATATTTGACGCAATCTTTTGAAGTTTTAGGTCCTTAATGCTCTTCAACTTTGTTCTTGTTTGGCTTTATAACTATTTTGATCTGAGCGTCACTGACGAGTCTTATGTTGACGAAAGGCGCGTCTGGTGTATTGCATTATAAGCCTGGTTCCTTTGAAAACTATATTTTAACCCAATAAGCATTTAAGAGTCATCATATTTAATTCATGTACGACAATTATTGAGACTAGAAAAAAATATTGTGACACCGTTTGGAAATATATATATATATATATATATATATATATATATTCCAAACGGTGTCACAATATATATATATATATATATATATTGGCTTTAATGCTTCAAATAAAATTATGCATTTATATTTTTTATCAAAATATATATATATGCAGATTTACTAAAAGATAATTTTACATCAATGACCTGACATGCCTGATCACCTCAGCAAATTAACTTATTTTCATTCCTTTGATATGTTAAAACTATCAATAAGTTTAGTATATTTCCATGGACAATTCAGATAATAAACTAGGAACTTAATTTCTTACATATGTTCCTTTGACTTCCAGTCTTCCTTTTATCATTATCTATGTAATAAAAATTGTTTCTTTACCTTTACGGGATAAGAAGTGATGCGGTACACTGAAAAGTCTTCACATTAGAAATCTTGTCAGAATGACCAAGCATAATATCAAAGGGACGGGTTTAAATTGGTTACGGCAAATTTGTTCAGAAGTTTAAACCTCAAGAAAGTCATTTCCATAGAAAAATTTACATATTGTGTTAGCTGTATTCAGAGCAATATGACAAAAGATAAATCAGACATGTGAAAATTTATCAAATTAGTACAAACAAAAATTGAAACAAATATGTTGTTTTAAATAAACAAATGTAGGTATATATTTAAAAGACATATAAAATGCAACATTTGATTTTCAATACTTATATTTTGTTTAGGAATTTAAAACAATAATATTATAAGTTTAGATATGTGTTTTGTTGGTAAGTTTATTTCATCTATATTTCATTTTCCAGAAAGAGCACTCTGAAAAAACTGCTTTATAAACCTTTACTCAATTGAAGTCAAATATGTCAGTGATTGATAATAAATGGTGCGAATTTTTTCAGTTGATGAAGCTTGAGGTTGTTTTTAATAACATATCAAATAAAATCCCTTCTTCAAAAGTGCTACAATTATACACTTTATTCACTAAAATAATTCAAAATTGGTTATTTTGAAATTCATCAGAAGTAGTCATGTTTACTTGCCATTGTAATCATTAATTTTATCAAACTAGACTGATGTAGACCATGTTTGTTTGCAAATTGGATCAAAGGATCAATAAATTTGTGTGGTCAAGATTGATTGGATTTGGCACAGTAGTTTCAGATAAAGCTAGGTTCACACTGCCGATCAGATCAACTCGGTGATCCCGATCGTCTAAATTTCCGCGACCAAGCTCAACCAAATTCTTGATCGGGTCTGTTAACGACTTCTACCCGACCGCCATCCGACTGTACACGATCTTAACTCGACCATTCACGATCTTAACTCAACCATTCACGACTCCTTACGGACTCCATCACGACTCCATCCCGACATCAAAATGAATACTTATTCGATAATTCCGATCTATTCACGATCTGTACTCGACTAGCTAGATCAAATCAATTATACACGATCTCAGTCTGATCTCGACCGGTCCAGATCGAGCTGATCGGATATGAGTCATAGGGGTAATCGGGAATTGGTCGGGTATGCACAATTTTAGTATAAAAACGACCGAAATGTTTATTCCCCGCCGCTTCGAAGTGGGCATTAATTAAGTGTTACCAATTGTCCGTCTGTACGTACGTCGTTACACTATTAGTTTCCGATCTCTAATTTTGTTTTGCCTCAACCAAATTTTATGAAACGCCGTATATACAATGCTTATTACCATGAAACACAGTTCAAATAGGTGTTCTTGAGTAATGACCCTTTATAATGTTATACATGCTAGCAGGGGCATTATCAGTGTCAAATGGACACAATCTCCGTTTATTTAAAAATTGAGAAAGGAAATGGGGAATGTGTCAAAGCGACAACAACCCGACTATCGAGCAGTCAGCTACCGAAGTCCATCAATGGGTCTTCAATGTAGCGAGAAACTCCCGCACCCGGAGGCGTTGTTTGGTTATATTCAGTAGAAGGTCCGAGTAAAATCATACATTTTAAATATCTACATAGAAATAAAGCAGCTGGATTTGTGGGCAAGGTTACGAGCTTAAAAAGACAGGTTTAATATCTGTGATGGTGCTAGAAAAGTGCATAGAAGACGAACAAGAAGGTGAAGATAGCAACGGGCGCCGAGAAATCTAGGCGAGGCAGCGACTGACTGACTGAGAGACGTGCACTAACTCAACAAAGAGGAACCAAATGCTTATAAAAACTTCCTCATAGTGAACACTGATATGTTATGGTAGTTTTATTGCTCTTTTTTTTTTGACACCACAAAATGATATTTGTCACTGGATTAGTAGTTATGTTAGCTAGCAATATACATAAACTTTACCATCCCCTTTTCCTTGCTTTCTTACAAATAAAGCGTACCGTTTGTGTCATATATGTTCATATGTATGCAATCAGTATTTTTCATAGATTTGATATCCAATAGTAGAATGGTTAAAGATATTTATTTTCTTTTTTCTTTAGGGCAACAACCTGCATGTATTTGCCAAAAAATATTGCAAAAAGAGGGCAATGATGTCACATATTTCCCAAAAATTTTACCATAGTAGAATTTCCATCCCCTTGAGTGATACCTTTTCTGAAACTGTTTACAACTTTTACATATATCTATCAAGAGATGAAGAGTGCATTTCTTTCTAACCAAAGTTTGGTGAACATTGTGTGCTGTTAAACGTTACAGAAGTAGAAACAAATGCATCGTTTAATCAAAGTTTGCTGACCCCGTTTGGACTGTCAAAAACGCATGCACATTTTGATGTTATTTGAACTGATTACGCGGGAAAAATAGCCTCCGTAGAAGATGTTATAGACACAGAAGACATCGATCCTCTATGCATATTTAATTTTATTGGCAGTTCTTCATCTTAATCCGATGAATGTATAAAGATAGATAAAGCCTTTTTCCTTTTTAAAAAGAGAGGTATGTTCTTGTTTTTCATAATTCAAAATATTGTGTAAAATTACTCAAATTTTCTTACTGTTATTTTAATGAAAGAAAGGAGGGTAATACCTAAATTTGAGTAATTTCAGACATTGTTTTGAGTTATGACAAGCAAGAATAAAAAACAAATTGACTGTAAGGTGACCGATAGTTGTTATTAATAATTTCTGTGTTTTTTTTGGTGTTCTGTGAAGAGCTGTCTCATTGATAATTGTACCACATCTTCTTCGTTTATACTACAAACATTTCTGGACAAACAAAAATACGGACAGACTTAACAAAAGATAGCCCATAAAACAGGTAAAATATAATATTGATGTTCTTATAAACAAACTTTGAAAGATAACTTAGACAGTCATCAGCAGTCTAATAATAAATGTGATTGCACAATTACTTTCATATTTGAAAAACCCTTCCGGAACACCTGAGTTTATTCTAGGTTTTGTTGGGTTACGTGTTGCTATTTTTTTTTTTTAGATTTCTATGTTATGTGGACTGCTGTTTGTCTTCTCGTCGGTTTCGTTTTTCGCTATGGCTGTTTCAGTTTGTTTTCGACCTTTGAGTTTGATTGTTCCTTTGGCGTCTCTTGCCTCTCGTTTAAAATGGTACCTCTCCTTGCAAAAGTAAAGACACGAACTGTACATGGAGGAGTTATTGTACAGTTAAAAATGATGATGCCAATAACTCTGTGCGGAAGCAGAATTATGAGAGTTAATCAGATCTACACACACTTTTAAAGAATCGTATAGCAGTCATGTGTTCTCGTATATGGCCGAGAAAAGATCGAAGAGTGGTCGAATGTGGTCGCGAAGGGATCGGGTATTGGTCGAGTTGGTCTGGAATTAAATAAATATAGAAGTCACAGTGATCTAGAAGCGATCGGGCATTGGTCGAGTTAATCTGAAAATGATCGGACATTAGTCGAACAAAGATTGAAATGATCGAGTATTGATCGGTAAAATTTTTGCATTCCGACCAAACTCGATCTCTACACGATCCTTTCCCGATCATTTCGACCGCTACTCGACGAATTCTCGATCTCTTCTATAGTGACTTGCTTCTCGATCCTTATTCGAATGTTTTTGACATGTCAAAATCTCTGGTAGAAAGTCAGATCGATGAAGAGCACGATAGACTATCCCGAATATTCTTGTCGATTGAGTCAGACCAGAATCCCGATCACGTAACTTGTCTTGATCGGGCTTGATCGAGTTGATCTGATCGGCAGTGTGAACATTGTTTAGACGATTTATTATATAAAAAAAACAATACAATAGGTGTTGAATTCGTTATCACTTTGAGAGTATTCTAACGATTTCGGCAATGCATCTTAATTGAAGATCTTGTATTTGTGGTCATTATTTTCTGATTATAGTTCTATTCTATCTATCATAAATTTCAAAATATTATTAAAAAATGTCAAATTTGACATTTAAGGACAACAACTCCGATAATAACATGAATAAGTCGACTGACCGTTCTGAAGTAAATGGTCATCAGGTACATTGTATATCTCAACAGTTTGAACCTGTCTGTCACGATCATATTTTCTCTATTCGTAGCGTTATTCAATATAACAGAAAATAATGCATTTTATCCCTAATCCTATGTTCTATTAGGCCATGTGAGTCATGCTTGTTTGCAAGCTAAGTCATCAATCGCTTTTAAAACAAACAACATTTGATAACCTTATGATAACTGTGATTAAGGCAGGTTAAAGGAGTAGGTCCGGTAAGAGCCGATTTTGGTCTCAAATTTCAGGTTCGTCTAACGAAAGATTTTAGACACTTTTTAAACACTCAAGTGTCTATTTCAATTGATTCGATTAGTTTATGTGACAGATTTCAACTGATTTATTCATTAAAAACGCTCCGATTCAAGCTTAAATGTGAAAAATCTATCAAATATGCAAAAAAACGTCATTTTTCAGATGGTTTTTGTCAAAAATGAAAGTGGCCGCATCGTGTTCATCCTCAACCTTTATGTATGTTATGTATTATCATCAAATACAACTTACATTTCAATATAATGAATGAACACGAATGCGGCCACTTTCATTTAAGACGGAAACCGTCTAAAATCTAACTAAAATGTTAAAATTGTGAAGATTTCAGTAATTTAGCATAACTTCATGATGCTAGTACCCGAAATATGTGCATTTTATTCTCAAAAACAGTCCATATTTATGTAGTAGAAACATTCTACTTTCCAATAAAAGCTAAAAGATAACATTTTCACAATTTTGTAAAACTGCTATATTTTGGGGCCAAAAAGGGGTCTTACTGAACCTACTCCTTTGGTTTACTTGTTTCAGAGGATAATATTTCTCAAAGTAAACGACGATGACGGACAATGGAAGCCAAATGACGAGAAAAGCTGAAATGTCCTTTTGGAAAGGTGACATAAAATGTACAGTTCCGTTCCCACCTAATCAATACTTAAAAGTGCAGTTTGCAATATGCTTTCAGGCTTGGAAATATGTCATCAATACACATTACGCTGCACCTCATATCATTTTCAATGTGTGTTATTTATTAAAAAAATTCTTTAATACTTAAATTTTAGTAGGTTTTACACTTTTCTCATTTTGATCACTATCTTTTTAGAATCCATACCTGTAACATAAATAACATGGCAAAATTAGTTCATGACCAACGCGTCTCTGTAAACTTTGTTTCGACCTTGTTTTTAGAATGATTTTTTTAATGCTTTTTTGGACTCTTTGCTAGAGCATCTTACTTTCTGAAATTTGAATAATATTGTATTATTTGAACATACTTACCACAAGCTTTAATACATAAAGGAATTCGTACAGGGAAGTAAAATGTCCAATATCTGGGTTATAAACATAGGATCATTGATTTTTATTTAAATGCACTCACAACAAATAAAACTATACAAATAGCTGTGACAAAGCATGAATACCCACAAATTCAAAATATTTATTAACTGAGATAACCTAAATAGATAAGATTTTTCGTCAAATTCGTTATAGTAAGAATTGACTGATGGTTAAAGTAAATTTTATCCTTGATGCCCCAAAATAACAGATAGATAATAAGGATTTCGAAGTATTTGGCCACAGCTTTATATGGAATAAAATTATGATCCCCGAGAAAGGACGACGCAGGTATTTTAACCCCTAAGGCATTTTTGTGTGAGGAGGTCACTTAATATTAATTTATCATTTTTATTAGTCGGATCCCACTTATGTGATAGATGAATAGAACGCAAGTTGATAAAGTCAAATAATAGTTCAGTTGCGTCAAAAACGGTGATTAAATGGCAGTACATTATACAACTTGTCAAATTATCACCCATTCTCTTTTTTAGCTTTGAATTACCACAATTGGATTGAAATTAAAAGACTTCTGAACAAAAGGGATGTTAAGATTCCGTAGCACGGTGGACGAGCGAATTTTAACAGCCCTTTTTATGAGACGATCTTTTAATGTTAATATGAACTTATCATTTAACTTTTTCAGACTTACAAATAGTCAAATGATTAAGAAAAGCATAGACAAAAAGCACTTGTAAACGCCATTTTCTCCTTGAATGGACGCGTCAAAGTAGTATCCAACTTTTATTATAAATAAACAGTACTCTAATTGATATATTTAGGTATCAGTTACAATAAAACTATTACACAAAGAATATCACTTGTGGAACTTGAAATCATCATTTCGTTAATTTTACGGACGTCATGATCACGATTTCGTTGACTGCTATGGAATATCCGTTTCACAGATGATAGCGGATGTGTTCGTTATGTCGTTACTACAATCCCGTCCCCTTTTCGCGATTGTGACCTACTGAATAAGACTCATTCGCAGGTTTACAGTTACATGAGCAACACGGCGGTTGCCAAACATGAAACAGGATCTGCTTACCCTTCCGGAGTACCTGAGATTATCTCCAGGTTTGTTGTTAGTTTGTTGTCAACTTATTCGTTTTATTATTCTCTAAAGTGCTATCTGTTCTTTTTTTTTCATTGAAAACGGACAGATTAAATGTTAGAACAATTATTCAACTACTACACATTTTAGCTTGACATTAAGACCGTTGGAATGTTTTATAATAATAAGTGATACATTGTTATTTTTTAATGTAATCTTTTCAAGTTATGGTGTTTTTTAATGATAAACAAGTTCATTAAAAGCCTTTGCAGACCTTATTTATATGTTTTGGAGTTAAAGTGTGATGTCCATTTCACTGAACTAGTATTGTTTATGGACAGCTGACGCCAATACAGATGTTGTTTTTCATACAATTATTGAAAAATTATTCTTTTACATAGCTAAATTTATTTTGTAAGTGCAAATATCAATGATAATATTCTCTGTACTTTTTATCAAGTTTGATGAACATTTCATAATAGGAAGTTGAATCCTCAAAATGAAAACGATTTATTGTATTAAACATTTGTACAGGTGAATGCAAAGGGGTGTTAATATGGGACTTATAAACATGAACCTGAATGTCCTATAATGTTGTGTGTCTTCATTTAAGGATCTTTTCAATGTTCAAAGTTTCATAAACATCTGATGAACACAAAGGAGGATTGATGCAAAGTTCATAATTTTTGAACATGTGATGAAGCAATTGTAATAGGGATTCATAAACTGTATACTGATAGTTTAAACTAAGTCTTTTCACTTTTCCGTGGAAGAAAGTTGACTATAAAACCAGTGTCCACATTAGCTAATCTGGGAAATTTCAGGAAAATCCAAAATGAGTATCTTTGAAACATTGCTAAAAAACATTAACACCTTAGAACTTCTTTAAAATTCAATCAAGTACACATTTACAAGCACCACATACCCAACTTAAAAATGTATAACTCAAGAAAAATGTTCTGAAGTAGCTATAGGTTTAACCAAGATTGAAGGCGCAACATACATATTACTTTTATGACACTGTTTTAGTTTAAATTCGCTCCGTACAATATATTTCAGTTCTGCCCAAGTTGAACAAGACACTTGTATACAATTGTTTTCAAAGGTACCAAGCTTATAGTTTAATACGCCAGACGCGCATTTCGTCTATATAAGACTCAAAACAGTTATAAAGCCAAACAAGTACAAAGCTGAATAGCATTTAGGACCTAAATTTCCCAAAAATGTTTTGCCGAATACGGCTATGGTAATCTTTGCCTGGGATAAGAAAACCCTCAGCATTCACACACTACGAGAGGTTGTAAAGATGTGTACAATAACATTGAGAATGAAAATGGGGAATGTGTCAAAGAGACAAAACCCGACTATAGAACGGACAACAGCAGAAGGTCACAAACAGGTCTTCAATGCGGCGAGAAATTCCCGCTTCCTGGGGCGTCTTTCAGCTGAACCCTAAACAAATATATAAAATTGAGAATAGAAATTGTAAATGTGTCAAAGAGACAACAACCCGACCATAGAACATACTACAGCAGAAGGTCATTAACAGGTCTTCAATGCAGCGAGAAATTCCCGCACCCGGAGGCGTCCCTCAGCTGGGCCGTAAACAAATATATATTCTAGTTCAGTGCATATTAAGCATGCTACTCCCTACATATGTGTTTTTTAAGGCCGAATCTAACAACACATTGAAATAACGGAATATTTATACAACCTGCAAAGTTAAACAAGTACTAAGGGAAATTGGCTGCAAGAACTTATGTTCGTGGAAAAAGCTAGGCCTACATCTAAATATAATTGCATTGAAACAGTTATCAAAGGTAACAGGATTAAAATTTGTACGCCAGACACGCGTTCCGTCTACATAAGACTCATAAGTGACGCTCATATCAAAATATTTATAAAGCCAAACAAGTACAAAGCTGAATAGCATTTAGGACCTAAAATTCCAAAAAATGTTTTGCCGAATATGGCTAAGGTAATCTATGCCTGGGATAAGAAAACCCACAGTATTCATATACTACGAGAGGTTGTAAAGATGTGTACAACAACATTGAGAATGAAAATTGGAAGTGTGTCAAAGAGACAACAATCCGACCATAGAACTAAACAGCAGAAGGTCATTAACAGGTCTTCAATGCATCGAGAAATTCCCGCACCCGGAGGCGTCCTTCAGCTGGCCCCTTAACAAATATATATACTAGTTCAGTGCATATTAAGCATGCTACCCCCTACATATGTATTTTCTTTTTAAGGCCAAATCTAACAATACATTGAAATAACGGAATATTTATACAACCTGCAAAGTTAAACAAGTACTAAGGGAAATTGGCTGCAAGAACTTATGTTCGTGGAAAAAGCTAGGCCTACATCTAAATATAATTGCATTGAAACAGTTATCAAAGGTATCAGGATTAAAATTTGTACGCAAGACGCGCGTTTCGTCTTCATAAAACTCATCAGTAATGCCTGGGATAAGAAAATCCTTAGTTTATTCCAAGTTTGTTAACAGGAAATTTATAAACTTGACCACATTATTGATATTCATGTCAACACCGAAGTGTTGAGTACTGGGCTGGTGATACCCTCGGGGACGAAACGTCCACCAGCAGTGGCATCGACCCAGTGATGTAAACAGTTATCAAAGGTACCAGGATTAAAATTTGTACGCCAGACGCGCGTTTTGTCTACATAAGACTCCTCATTGACGCTCATATCAAAATATTTATTAAGCCAAATAAGTACAAAGTTGAAGAGCATTGAGGATCCAAAATTCCAAAAAGTTGTGCCAAATACGGCTCAGGTAATCTATGCCTGGGATAAGAAAATCCTTAGTTTTCGAAATATTCAAAGTTTTGTAAACAGGAAATTTATAAAAATGACCACATTATTGATATTCATGTCAACATCAAAGTGTTGACTACTGGGCTGCTGATACCCTCGGGGACGAAACATCCACCAGCAGTGGCATCGACCCAGTGGTGTAAACAGTCCCCTGAGACTGCATTTATAATTTAAAGCCTAGTTATTGGAACCTCATTATTAACAATTACATATGATTTAGCAATATATATATTTATTTATACTTTTTAGGACCATTTAGTAAAAACTGAATGATCAAAACGAATGGATGACCTCAAACGTAGTTTAACACATTAATTTACCCATTTATTGAAGTCTTTTCTACCTAGGGGTGGATGGTTAATAAAAATATGGTCACCATATATCTTCCTCCGACCAGCAGTACAATCCTTCTCGAATTGAGGCTTCCATTTGACTGTACAAGATGTACAAGTACGCAGTCACCTCCGGTCAAATTGGGGATGTGAAAGCTAATGCCTCATGTAAAGAAAGTGCCATGCTTCTTGCATGTTAGGAACCTTGGACCAACTCATTGAGGGTTCATGTAGCCTGTTGCAAGGCTAAACTTCTGTCCGTATCAAATATACCCTCATGTTTATGTGGTAGTCGAATTATCTTCGACCTTCATCCCGAACAGATTCCATTACAAGACCTCCTTATTTATTTATTGTTATGTAGTTCTCGTCTTGAACATGCACGAAATCTTTGTTATAGGACGTTAAGCAACCAATAATCATTCAATCATCCTAATGACTGCATGAAACAATGTTACTAATTATAAAGTATTAATTATTTTAATTAATTCTCTACATACCATACACTGAGTTAACTGTGATCCCATTGTGTTCCTATAATGTATTACAGAATTCAGCATTTAAAATAATGGCGCACCCAATTGTGTAACCAAAGAGACTTTAATGTTTTGTTTCAACATCCACCAATATTTATAATAGCTGATCGACCAACTGGGTTAATTAGTATACAAACGATTTATTACCTTTTATATATGTGCAGTGTAGAGGTAATTTGCAAAAATCATATTGTGTACACACTTTGTAATAGTTATCAATATTTTGATCCTCGACTGCTTTTAAAAGATGATACAAAAATATATATTTTGATTTTATGATTAAAAGATTAACTTCACTTTTATATAAAACATTCATTTGTAAAATGGCAGATTATGAATGAGAAATATTTAATAGGGTGGAGTCATCTTTGAACGGCGGGCCACATCACCAAAGTTTCGCCTATTTTTGCCGTGATTTAAAAAAAATACACAGAGGAAAGCACAATATCAAAACATCTCTTATCGTATTCATAGTGTAGCTGTATTACATCATTTCGTGTTGAGTTAATTTATATATTACTTGACAAATATATGAGGCATGTATTGCTTGTTTTAAATTGAATCTTAAAAATCAAACACCAATCTCTGATAAACTTGTCCTCCAAAACAAATCAACTTATGTTATATATGTTAGCATTTTAATCTTAAATTGGTTCTTTAATTGTTTTGGTATTATTTATTTTGGTTGTAAGGTTCTATTTTATTTTATGAAAGAGAATAGTGATAATTGTTGTTTGATCTCGATGGATGTACTGTAAACGATTTTCTTTGTGGCATGAATTTGCATTTGTCTGAAGCTGTTGCTTGTTCAGTATGATCACTTTCATTATTATTTTTTCTCTGGAACTTGGATGTTTTGTCTACTTTGAAAAAGGAAATTTCAGATCTGTAGTGCATCCCACCAAGTCATGAATATGGCAGTTGTTTTTCATTTGCTTGATGTGTTTGATCTTTTGATTTTGTCAAATTTTAAAAGACTTTTCGTTTTGACTTGGAGTCCGGTATTTTTGTAATTTTAAAAATAGTTTGAACCAGGGATATATATGAAGCTCCCTTTTGGTGATAAGATTCCTAAGTTCTTTGTTTCCTTCAGTTCTAATGGTACTTGGAGCATGAACCAACTTATATCATTCGCCATGTAACAAATGTTTTAATGAAGTCTTCAATGTTTAAACTGTTTTTCATGAACTCAAAAAAAAGCTGTTAAGTTGCTCTGCCTCTTTTTAAAAAATAGGATAGTATTCATAATAATGAGGAAAAAGATAATAATATAATCTCAAATAACACTTTTATCAGGATCAAACAAGACAGTACAATAAATTAAGTAGAACAGCCAAATCTTTTATTCCAACATTTAGCAATATCAAAATGAACATCAACAAAAGTGATCAAATAATAATAAAAAAATAAATAAAATTGGGACACATTTCCAATTTTTCATAAAATTTTTTTTATTCAATATACCAGGCAAAATCATATTTAGGCATTTTTTTCTGGTCTACCTTTTCAAATTGTGACATGGATGGAGAGTTGTCTCATTGTCACTCATACCACATCTTCTAATTTCTATTTTAGAATTTTTTCAATGGATTATCTTAAAAGAAGTAGATGTAAAATACAAAGTATTTTGTCATCTGAAAAATTCTTTTGGAAATCTTCAATTACAAAATAAAGAACTTAATTTAAATCCAATTTGATAAAAAGCAACTCTTACGCACAATATGTTATCATTACTTATTTCATTTGCTTAGGTTGAGATTTTATGAATGATAAATGACTATAAGAACTATTTACCATCTGGTGATATAACCACTATATTGTTGGTTCCTTCACAAGCTATATAAAAAATTCATCCATGTCTAATGCAAGTTCTCGT
>CM034350.1:103600954-103707811 GCA_019925275.1 Mytilus edulis | reverse complement strand
TGCAAGTTCTCTGGCAAGTCAATTCCATGGTGCATAAATGTCCAGAAAGGTTCGCGGGTTTTTTTTGTGGAAATCGTTTAAAAATTATTACCATTTCAGTACACATTTATTTATTAACAAATTTAAAGGGATAAATATATATTGACGTACTTAAAACCCCAATACAAAGTTACAGGATTCTTTAAACAAGAATCATGCTTAATCTTTATAGTATTGATATTCTGTTTTTTAAAAAAAACTTTTTTCTATGAAAAACATTCAATACATGTTTTACTTCAGGTAATGGCCATGGATATACTGGGAAATTATATCGCGAAAATTCTTACTTGAGGTAATGGCCAGGATATACTAGGGAATATATATCGCGAGAAATTCTTATTGAGGTAATGGCCATAGATATACTGGGGAATTTTTATATCACGAGGAATTCTTACTTGAGGTAATGGCCATGGATATACTGGGGAATTTATATTGCGAGAAATTCTTACTTGAGGTAATGGCCTTGGAAATACCGGGGAATATCCCGAGAAATTCTTACTTGAGGTAATGACATTGGATGGCCTGGGAATTTATATCGCGAGAAATTCTTACTTGAGGTAATGACCTTGGATATCCTGGGGAATTTATATCGCGAGAAATTCTTAATTGAGGTAATGGCCTTAGATATCCTGGGGAATTTATATCGCGAGAAATTCTTACTTGAGGTAATGGCCTTGGATATACTTGGGAATATCGCGAGAAATTCTTACTTGAGGTAATTGCCTTGGATATACTGGGGAATTTATATCGCGAGAAATTCTTACTTGAGGTAATGGCCTTGGATATACTAGGGAATATCGCGAGAAATTCTTACTTAAGGTAATGGCCTTGTATATACTGGGAATTTTTAACGCGAGAAATTCTTACTTGAGGTAATGGCCTTGGATATATAGGGGAATTTATATCGCGAGAAATTCTTACTTGAGGTCATGGCCTTGGATATACTGGGGAATTCATGTCGCGATAAATCTTACTTGAGGTAATGGCCTTGGATATACTGGGGAATTTATATCGTGAGAAATTCTTACTTGAGGTAATGGCCTTGGATATCCTTGGGAATTTATATCGCGAGAAATACTTACTTGAGGTAATGGCCTTGGATATACTGGGGAAAATAATCGCGAGAAATATTTACTTGAGGTAATGACCTTGGATCTACTGGGAATTTATATCGCGAGAAATTATTACTTGAGGTAATGGCCTTGGACAAACTGGGGAATTTATATCGCGAGAAATTCTTACTTGAGGTAATGGCCATGGATATATTGGGGAATCTATATCGCCAGAAATACTTTTAGCTCAATTTAAAAGCCACACTAGAGTTTTAAGGTGGTTAACTTTGAATCCCTACAAACACTTTAGTTAGTGCAAAATGGTTGCATATCGTATTTACCGAGAGCGAGAAATGAAAATCTGAATTAGGCTAAAAGAATTGCGTAGGTCAACTTGTTGTTATTGCTATACAATTTCTAGTTTTATTTCATAAATTTGTCATAAATTTCCATTTCCGTCCTTACGATAAGCAGACGAGATAATTTAATATTTTGAAATTCATTACAAAAAATTATCGGAACGATGAGAAAATCATGGATTGATATAGTCCGAGATTACTCTGACGTCCAACGGCTGTTTTGCCAGACAAGCTCGGGCCGGGGACGTCAGAGCTCGTCCTATATCAAAAAGTGGATATTTGCCCACCCAAAATAGATGCGCTGCTTCGTCGCTTCTGGTGCGACTGACGGCCTTGGAATTATATAAATCGGGCATCAATGTGTTCATTTTTCATTTATCTCTTCATTTTTGTAAGTTTCACTTACCTGCCAACCTTTATTTTCTCATTATTAGACAGTTTTCACAGTGACCCATCGATTTTTTTCATGCACGCTTGCGACTAAAGACTAATTCTTTCAATTTTAATTTGTTTTTTAAGTAAGTAAGTGAATTCGCTAAATTTTCGTTATGGTGCGACTTATAGAGACAAGCTTTAATTTTTTATTAACATATTCTCACTTTACTAGCATACGCCATGTGCAACTGAATTCCTTTGCTGATTTTCCTCAGCGTTTTGATGTTAATATTTTTGCTTTGGTGGTCAGAGTTTTTAACCGATGAACCTGAAATCTTTTTTTTATTGGTACGAAAATAAAAAATGAAAGGTTTTATACAATAGCATTGAACATTCATTTAAATGGTTTCTATGATTTTCATTCGGTTCATTTCTTTCACTTGTTGTTTTCTTCCTTTTTTTCTTAAACTTTATTACAATCTTATTTTCTATTTAAGGAATGACTGTAATATTTTTTCTGTCTATGAAGAAATAACATAAAAAATGTGGTGCACACTGAATAACGCGCGAATAATTTAATTCTAAATTCCATTTTAAACCGTGGAAAACCTTAAAAAAACGTTAATGACGTCACGGTCACATGACTAAATTATGTCTATGGGCTCATAACAAAATAACGTCAGCCAATCAAAAGACGCGTTTCATCCAAAATTAAATTATATTTCAATTGACTGCAACATGCTCTAAGTATTTATTTCATTTAATTTAAATAGCCTAATGGAGACAGATTAAAATGGGCAATGCTGCTTGTTTCTGGATCATATTGTTTATAATGTATTATATTTATAACAGAAATTGTTTTTATCGAATAAAACATTGTTCAAACCAAAAGAGACTGGGTATGCTTGTGGTCATGTGTAAATCATTACTTTAACGACGTAGTTGACAGTTGTGTATTTTCTATGTTTAAAAGAATACTATTCATTTAATTCGTTTATCGTTGTCAAAATCTTTCATTCATTCCTTGTTCAGGACAAATAATAAAATCAAAGGTACCAATTTTGTTGCACCAGATGCGCATTTCGACAAAATATGTCTCTTCAGTGATGCTCGTGGCACAATATTTGAAATCCAAAGCTTATATAAAAGATGAAGACTTGTGACCGCATGTTACCATGAGGAAATACATACGCTTCTTAGGACCTCCAGCTTCCTTCGAGTTTTTGTATTTCGTGCGCAACCATAATATGTTATCGTTATATTATCAATCCTTCTGAAAATAACGTTATCTAAATGCTTTTTTTTATCGTAATACTTTTATTTGACTAATTCTGAAATTCTGATTAGGTAACAATTGACCATAAAATGTGTAATAAAAATACATCTTTCACCAAGCATAACATACTTTTTATCAGTTCATTTTCAAATTTTGAATTTAATAGATGGTACGATACGTGTCAATATATGCGAAATTTCAATATATTGGATGAATTTGAAAAAGAAGTACCTAAGAGTTGGGAAATTTCATATAAGTTCAGTTAATTTATATACACATTGTCATTCATATTTTTTTTTCTACTGCTACTGCTTTAGACTTTACTGACGAATAAAATATCACTTCTTCTTTTTCTACTTTTGATGGAGCATTGATTATCGTTTAATTATGTGTTACATGTTTGTTTTTCGTTCATTTTTTTACATAAATAAGGCCGTTAGTTTTCTCGTTTGAATTGTTTTACATTGTCTTATCGGAGCCTATTATAGCTGACTATGCGGTATGGGCTTTGCTCATTGTTGAAGGCCGTACGGTGACCTATAGTTGATAATCTCTGTGTCATTTTGGTCTTTTGTGGATAGTTGTCTCATTGGCAATCATACCACATCTTCTTTTTTATATTTACATTCAAGATACATTACATTTACATATACAAGATGACAGGTAAAGCTGACAGTTTCTATTCTGAACATTCGTTTTATGGTATGATTTTGGATTTCATATAATGATGTTTATAACAGCTTAGAGGACGACATTGAATGGCGTACTGACGTGATATGTATTAAAGATACAATGAATAAGCGTTTATTTGTTTACAAAAAAAAATCATGAGCCAGGAGGACAAAAGGTTTGTTTGTCATGGATCAACGCTTGTCTATTGTGTCTCTAACTTAATCTATTGTGTTGAAGTCTTTTCAAAATTTATGCCTTTTTCTTAATAAAAGGTATTGTAAGTGAGTTTAAATAATTTAAATAACTATGTTATCATGTTCAACGAGGCATTAATAAATCAAAGTTCACAATCAATTGGTTAGAGAAATACAAATATAACATAACATAACATAACATGTCTGTCTGTGAATGATTATGCATCTGAATGTTATCCGTAATTAACAAAATAAGACATATTCGAACTTATTTCTAAGTATATATAATAGAAATGTTGCC
Source organism: Mytilus edulis (assembly GCA_019925275.1). Lineage (NCBI taxonomy): Eukaryota > Metazoa > Mollusca > Bivalvia > Mytilida > Mytilidae > Mytilus > Mytilus edulis. The sequence continues at coordinate 103,703,543 of CM034350.1, read as the reverse complement.
GAAATTTCTAGCAAGAAACCTAGCTAATTCTAGGCACATCGTGATATACTCGCATAGGGGTTTTTCGAATTAACATTTGTAAAGATATGTAGTAAAACAGATGAAATCATACTATAGTTATAAAACAAAAATGGATAAATTGAATGCTGTCATGTTCTTTTCAAATACGTGAAATAGCCAATTATAATAATATAAAACAACGTGAAAACCTTTCTTTTTTTTAGAAAAAAATCCACAATAACATATAAAATAAGAAAACTGGAAAAACTAAAGAATAGGGATAACACAGAGAAAATAGGGATTCGAACCTTAACAGACAAAGTGTCTACTTCTAACTTGACTCTTTAACTCATTGATCTTAACCTTGCGGCTACCAACGTTTACTATACGATTGTCTATTATGTATTTATAAGGTACATGCCCTGTGTGTCCGTTGTACCCATGTGACTCATATGTTCATTTATATCTATAAAATAGACATCTAAATTGCAACCCATTGGTAGCCGAAAGGTTTCATCGATGTGATGTCAGTCAAGGAGGGGTTCGACTCCAAGTGAAGGTATATAAAAATAGCAAAAGTTAAGGCAAAGTTTTTAAATTAATTCCATAAGTAAACAGAAACCAGTAAATTAGCCAATTCAAACTTAATGAAATTAGGCACACAAAAGACACAATTGAATATAATTGGGTGAGTCCATTTCAGCGACTGATTGTGGAATCGTTGATTCTAGAAAAAAGAAACAACAGTAAATGAATAGGCTGACGTCACGGCAATGGTTTAAACTTGATGTGGAAATTGCGATAGTCATTGGATAACAACAACAATGGTCTTACACGCGAGGAGATTAAATTTGGGCCTCCATATGATGGTCCAAAGTTAAAAACACGTTCCAAATCTTTGTTTTTTCATGTTGACTGTTAAATATCAACATATATAAATTACAATTTGCTTTAAACGTTAGATGAAATATTTAACTAAAACCATTAATAATACTCAGTCAACATTTTTATGAGTAAAATATATTTTGCTCAAAAAGTCAGCGACAGAAAGCCTACATATTTGTGTCACATACTGTAATAAATTATTCTGCTAAATGCCCTTAGAAAAGATGAAATCAAATAATTTCAAGTATAACTCGCAGGGTTGAAACATGATTAGATCAATTAGTACTGCAATGATATTTTCTAATAGCAAGTTCACCAAACAAACACCGAGTCTTGTTCGGGTACTTGTTGGCTGGTTTGTCCTTAACCACCTTTTTTTGTCAATTTCTCACCATTTCTCTCTTGACAAAAAGTAACTTTATTTTCCCTTGAATAATTTTAGTTGAAATCTATGTAGTCATTTGGAGCAGGATCTGCTTACCCTTCCGGAGCACCTGAGATCACCCCCAGTTTTTGGTGGGGTTCGTGTTGCTTAGTCTTTAGTCTTCTATGTTGTGTCTTGTGTACTATTATTTGTCTGTTTGTTTTTTCTTTGTTAGCCATGGCGTTGTCAGTTTATTTTCGATCTATGAGTTTGACTGTCCCTCTGGTATCTTTCGCCCCTCTTCTATAATTTTCTGAAGATGTATTAACAAGTGCCATGGGAAATGACTTTCATAAAAAAGAAAGTAAATTCCAGTCAATGCAGTTTTACGTATTTTTATTGGAACTCTACATGTTTATTGAAGTTGTGTAAATAAAGATATATTTGAAATGCAAATAAACTTAATTATACTTTAAAGATTTAAAAGTTTAATGAACATTATAAGTTAGAGCAGGTACCTCTTTATAACTCCTGCCGGTTGTTAAAATATCAGAATATGTGACCGTAATAAACGCACGTACGGGAACCAGAGATGAATGAACTTTCTGCATATTCAATTTCAGATAATCACACAATGTTTACACGAACGTTTGAAATTACATTTGTTTCCACATTTAGATAATTGAAATCTAAAATCATCCCCAATTTTGTCTACAGGTTCGTAGTTTACACGGACAAATTGACCTTTGTCTCTTCCCACTTTCAAACATCGATTCGATGATATTTCATTCAGAACAATAAATGCGTTATGGCTATCAGGAATCAATTTGAAGTCTGATGATTTGCTGAATTCCTGAAAGAAAATATATGTATGTTTATCGGCAATTATAACTTTTATCTAAATATTTTTTAAATCAGTGTAACTGCTAAAATACAGGCAACTTAAGCGAAAACAAAGCCGGGCTACAAAATTAAACCGAGAGAAACTATAAGAGGAAAACAACAGAACAACAGAAACACAGCACTCAAATAAAAACCAAGCCAACATACATAGAAACATACGTTTATTCTGCTTTGTTGATAGACTTTGGATATCTATTAACGACGACATACAAAACGTGTTGACGCTACGATATCAAGTTTAACGGTTTGTAATCATAGAAAGCCTTACAAAAAAAGAACACAAACACGTTTTGGATTAGAAAACTTGATATTGTTACTCGCGACTTACAATTTACGATAGTTATATATGGAAAGTTTAATATTTATCAGAAAGTACTGATCCAAACATGAAACACAGTTTTACTATATGTACACTTCAGCGCTGAAAGCATAGTAAAAGTGTCAAATATACCATACATTGTAGGAGACTGTATTTACATTTCCCTAACGTGTCCCAGCGACGATGAATGTTTTAAAGCAAACGATATAAATAGATAATTTTCAACGCCTAAAAAGTCAAAAAAACGTTCTTAAATTTGTAAAAAAAAACGTGTTTCAGATGTTCACAAGATATTAGTCTGGTCTGATATCGGTATTATAATTTGGGCTTTAAATACTTGTATTGAATGCTAAGCTGCCAAAATATTACGAACAGTTCTGCGCTGAAGTGTCCATGGTAAATTTTTAATGTCACGGACCAAATAATGTCTCTAATTATGTTTTTTATCAAATGGTCTATAAACTCAATGAATCTACAGGAAAGACAAACAACGACAACGCACACCTAAACATTAAAAGAATAGAAATCAGGAACATTTATTATAAAAAGCTCCATCTGAGTGGAACCCATATATAATTACATTAAGAAGGTTAAGGTCGCCGTCATCTGTTACGTGAAGATATTTCTTTTCGCCGTTCTTAGATATTGTTGAATAGCGCCTGATGATAAAGGCGAACGTTTTCGTACTTTCAATTCTTCTGTTCTCCAGAAAACGACCTAAAACAATTAAAAGAGAAGTTTATTAAATCGATTTCAAAACACAAAGTTGAACGTAATTTTCCATGAATGGTGGTTTAGTTCTATTTCATAATAGTTTCGTCATTTTGAAATATATACAATTGGTGCACATTTCACATGTTTGTTAGGGCAAAACCTTTTGTATTTGACACTTTTACAAACAAACAGGAGAAAAACAATCTATATATCGGGTTAAGTAAAAACAGATAACACTATGACAACCTCCTCTCCCCCAAAAAAAATTACAAAAACTATACAAAAACGACGCAAAAAACAACATTAAACAAGACACTACAGAAAATAAATTGGACGTTTCCTACTAGCGGCCTCGTGGTAAGTTAAATACGACGATTTCACTATAGAAGGTGAAAGGATGAGCTGGCGGTACGACAAGAGAAAAACATGTGAAACAGATATTCCATAACGGCCAATCATGTAATGAATTACTCATATCTCTTCGACTGACTATAAACGACTGCAATTTTTGTCAGAATAATAAAAAAATATATACTTAATTCATTTCAATTTTCAAATTTACTGCAAATGTATTCGAATTCGTTTATGGGATGCAATCCAACAATCCAAGTAAACAAAGGAATTCTAGAAATCATTAACAGACAGGTGCAAATATGTTATATGATAAATTACGCTCAAAACCGTCCCGAGTATACAAACATTGTGAATAAAATATAAACAAAATGTTAAAGTTCTGCTATCAACAACAAGTTATCCAAATAACAAAAACAATAAGATAACCAATGACGAGGGTTCTGACCTAAGACAGGCATTTATACATGGATCAGAGGAATATCTTAAGGGCATACGACACAGTAACAGGGGAAATAATGACGTTACTAACGTAAAATGTTATTCAGTTTAGAAACGTCAAACTGTGACTTACCGGGAACAACCGCATTTTTCGACTGATTTTAATCATTAGCATGAAATAACGAGTGCATGGAGCCCTCCTTTTTAAAATGATATTTGACTTGATACTGTATGAAGATTATTTATTCTAAGGTTTATGAAGAAATCACCGATGATTCTTTTTAAATTAGAGAAATAAACAACAAAAAATGCTTTTTTTTTTAATCTTGAAATTGTAATAAAAAAGAATTATTTTCAAAGAATTGTTTCACAAATTAAGAAAATACTTTTGTAAATACGATATTCCAAATCGATTTACAAAAATCCGCATGTGTTTAACTTTTGAAACAAAAAAGTTTAATATGTCTATTCAAAGGATAAAAATTCCAAGAAACCGAAAGTTTAGGTAAATGTCTAAAATTTCGTCCCCATTTATTTCTAAATTAATCACATGAATGTATACTTTTTATTACATATTTGAATTGACCAGGTTAAAAATAGCTTGTATGCAAATTTTCGTAACCAAATCACCATGGGATCGAAACTGTATCGTTTACCCTTGTTACGGGGGAGATTATGAAGTACCAAAGTAAAATGTTATTCAGTTTCGCGACGTCAATCTGTGACATATCGGGAGCAGATGTATTAATCGACTGATTTTAATCATTAGCATAGAAACGAGTACATGTATCCCACTTTTTTAAAATGACAATTTGTTTGATTATGTATGAAGATTATTTGCACCAATTCCCCCACTTTCAGGAATATGACAGTTGTTTTTCATTCATGTGAAGTGTTTGAGCTTTTGATTTTTCCATTTGAAAGGGACTTTCTGTTTTAAATTCTCCTTGGAGTTCGGTATTTTTGATATTTTACTTACCACTAAAATAATGATTATATACATTAAGAAAATAAAAGTTGAAACAATAGAATATTTAACCGTAGCAACTATTACTACATTTAAAAGTAATCATTCAGATTAATTTTTTTTTATTCTAAAATTATGAGACGTAGTCGTTTTGTTCATCCTAAATATTTTAAGTGTATCTTTAAGATAGAAAATTGTAATCATTTCTAGGCCGCATATGTAAGCGATACGCAACGTTTGACCATATGTACAAACGCGCTATTTTACCATAGATGTACACTCGCAATATTTTATACGCAAATTATATAACCTGAATGTTTAAGTTGAAATGATTAAGTCACTGATGCACGCATTATCTGATTTTTATTGGTATTTACCTACATTTTAGAAATTCGCAGGCCTTTTTGTGTGGTCGACCGGATTCGAGTCTTGCAAAAATGATTGTATTACTAGGTTTCGTCAAGTACTGCATAAACTTATCTGTCCCAGAATTATTTAAAACAACCGTGCGCTCCAAATTTCTGGTCCAATCAGTTCCCGCCAAATATGAAGAGTCACTAACTAAACGTACAGCACGAGTTTCTGAAATTGAAATTAATTCAAAGATGCATCTAATGAGTCTTCATAGGTATTGCTCTATTTTATGGTTTACTCAAAGTGATATATTCTTCTTTTCGTGTGAGTTTTTTGTTTAAACAGTTTTAATCCACCATTTTCTACATAGGAAAATGCCTGTACCAAGTCAGGAATATGACATTTGTTAAAAACTCGTTTGATTGTGTTTTGGATTTTGATTTTGTCATTTGATTAGGGACTTTCCTTTATGAACTTTCGTCGGAGTTCAATATTTTTGGTATTTTACTTTTTATATGTACCTGCACATAACACTTCATTTTTTGATTGATTGATTGTTGATTGCTTTACGCCGCATGAGCACAAAAAGGCTATATCGCGGCGATCATTTTTTGAAATTATTGATATTGACAAGAAGTGGTTTCCATATTGATTTGCACCTCAAACGATTGTTTTCTGCAAATAATTGTGTCCAATTCTCCATTGAAAAATGTGTGCCTGTGTATAAATTCAAATGGAGGGTTATGCATGCAGGGAAGAAAAGACTAACCTATTTTTACACCCGGATTTGCTCCTCTTTGAGTTCATGCGATCCCTAGTTATTTATTTTTTTTCACTTTGAAATGCATCTTCTTAATTTATTGATGAGATTTAAACATCGTTAATATATATATATCTATCATTCATAATGTATACAAAGATGACGTATACGTGGATGAGAATAAATGTGACGTCGTTCGATGTTACTTGTAGTATATTTTGAAAGCTTTCTAATTAAAAAAAGTTAATTAAAATGTTATTTCAAAACAAATATTCTTATTTGCATTAGTTAAATTGTAATTTCTATTGATAACTAAACGAATGTTATATGTTTTTGTTGAAACTCACCTTCAGATAAACACAAATAAAAGAGCACATCTGTAACAGTGTTTGACGAGGGTCTCCAGTAAACCTATACATAACACAAATATATATAAATGGTAGTCAATAATATTCTATAAAGGCAACAGTAGTATACTGCTGTTCAATGATCATTAATCAATTAAGCGAAAACAAACCGAATCACAAACCAAAAACCGAAGGAATCACATCGACTATTAGAGGGAAAGAACGGAGCATCAGAAACACAAACTGCAACAAAAACATACGCCAACATACATCGAAACGGGTTTTTGATAACAACTACCATATTCCTGACTTGGTACATGACGTTTTGAGAAGAAAGTCATTAGAGTTGGCCATCGAGGAGCCGCAAGGACATTAATTTCAAAGATTGAAGAGGAATTAGAAGAAAAAAAAACACAACGCGACGAAATAGAAACCTATGTGAAACCGAGTATGTCGGTGATTTAGAGACAGTATAACTTACGCGTCAAACATTAACACTACTTTTAACGTTATTTTACTTTTTACATTTTTAACGTCATCATATCCTTTGTTAACGTTGTTTTATTTAAGAGATAACTGTATTTGATTTTAAGCTCCGACGTCATCAATTGGGGATTTGATGGTCGCAAATTAAGTTTACTGGCGACGCGTTAGCGGAGACAGTAAACGGATATTTGCGACCATCAAATGTCGCATTTTTAACGCCATCAAATGTAACAGTGTTTGACGAGGGTCTCCAGTAAACCTATACATAACACAAATATATATAAATGGTAGTCAATAATATTCTATAAAGGCAACAGTAGTATACTGCTGTTCAATGATCATTAATCAATTAAGCGAAAACAAACCGAATCACAAACCAAAAACCGAAGGAATCACATCAACTATTAGAGGGAAACAACGGAGCATCAGAAACACAAACTGCAACAAAAACATACGCCAACATACATCGAAACGGGTTTTTGATAACAACTACCATATTCCTGACTTGGTACATGACGTTTTGAGAAGAAAGTCATTAGAGTTGGCCATCGAGGAGCCGCAATGACATTAATTTCAAAGATTGAAGAGGAATTAGAAGAAAAAAAAACACAACGCGACGAAATAGAAACCTATGTGAAACCGAGTATGTCGGTGATTTAGAGACAGTATAACTTACGCGTCAAACATTAACACTACTTTTAACGTTATTTTACTTTTTACATTTTTAACGTCATCATATCCTTTGTTAACGTTGTTTTATTTAAGAGATAACTGTATTTGATTTTAAGCTCCGACGTCATCAATTGGGGATTTGATGGTCGCAAATTAAGTTTACTGGCGACGCGTTAGCGGAGACAGTAAACGGATATTTGCGACCATCAAATCCCAAATTGATGCCGTCGGAGCTTAAAATACAATATTGTTATCTCCATTCTAATGAAACTGACAGAAAACAACGTTAAATAGATATAGGAAGATGTGGTGTGAGTGCCAATGAGACAACTCTCCATACAAATAACAATTTAAAACATGTATTTAAAATCTGTCATATGCCGTCTGCGCTTGCGCGTACGTCCCATAGCATCAATTGTCAATTGATGCCATGTAAGAAAGTGACGTTATCAAATCAAAATGAACGTTACAAACGTTGTTGCATTAGAATGGTATGTATCATGTTACAACTGTAAACCAACTTATTTTCGCGGATACTTTATTTCGCGTTTAGCCCTTTCCAGTCCATTTCACGGCAATTTAACTTCGCGGTTTTCTAATTAACTTGATGTTGTTAAATACGGAAAGATATAAGTTTTACATATTCGCGACGATTTAACTTCGCGATATTTTTGTACTCGCGAAAGTCGCGAAAATAAATCGCTCGCGAAAATAAGTTGGTTTACAGTATATTGAATTGAGATTATCTTAGCTGTATTTGGCAAAACTTTTAAGAATTTTGGTCCTCAATGCTCTTCAACTTCGTACTTTTTTTGGCCTTTTTAACTTTTTTTGGATTCGAGCGTCACTGATGAGTCTTTTGTAGACGAAACGCGCGTCTGGCGTATAGTCCTGGTATTTATGATGAGTTTATATTATACGATCAAACGAACCAGACGTTGTATTACTGCCTATCTATTACTTTTAGTTAACCCATCCGTCACAAATACAGTACAGATAAACGTATGAAACACTCTTTAAAAGATGCATGATTGTATTCGGCAAATTTCATCCGATGAACTACTGTTAAGCAATAATGACGAAAGATACAAAAGAGCTACTCAAATTGTAATTCAGGGGTTGTTTTTTGTTGCTGTATATTATATTTGTTTTTTTCGGTCATTGTTTTTTCATAAATCAGGAAGTTAGTTTTGTCGATTGAATTGTTTGCATTGTCATTAAAGCTGACAGTATGGGTTTTGCTGATTGTTGAAGGTCGTACAGTGCCGTATAGTTTTTAACGTCTATGTCATTTGTTCTCTAGTGAAGAGTTGATTTATTGGCTTCAGTATTAGATTTATAACACACAAAAATAAATGTTTTTTTAATGTAACTTGTATATAATAGTAAAAACAATATACATACCATCGGTATATTTTCATTTAAAGGTATTTTTTCTAAGAGCTCCATGACTTCATTATGAGGCATTAGTGTAACATCTTCATTGAATATATAAAGAAACTGATCACCGTTTCTGCAATAGAAAATATTAACACTAATTTCCTCGGTTATTGAAAGAACTTGTACGAGCATGAGTTGTTTTAATTATTTTTATATTACATGCAGACATGATGAATTACAGACATAAATCTATTTTCCGATGATCAAACTCATGAGATAATTGCACAATATTTTAAGCTTACACCCTCTTGCTGCCAGAGGGACACATATGTCCACACCGGCAGTGCCGTAGGGTCACATATGTCCATAGTTATATTTATGGAAGCTTTTCATCAATGCTGTATCTTTTTTAAATAAAAGACCGAAGATTAAACAGTGTCATGTTTTTCTCAAATGGGTCCAAAATGTAACGGTCATTTTGTCGTGACGTCATATATCGAATGACGTCGTTATTTTGCATGTTACGTCACAGATGTCCAGCTGTCGTATTTTGCGGCATATGAAATGCAACCTTGAAAAACGGTCGGCAGCAAGAGGATTAACCTTCATAAAACGTAGATTTTACCGTCGCAAGTTGAGTTAACATAACGACTCTAGGCGTCTGTATAATGTTCGTTCGCTTGTGAATAGTTACAAAGTGTGAATTTTTGTTTATTTTTTTAGAAATTGCATACCAAAACAAATTCGGAATTCAAAATGTTACGGACTGGTAGAACATGGAATCTACCCCTTCAAAATATTTGTCAACATTCAAAACGAATTGCATTAGAATTAAGAAATTGTCATTCACATTCCATCAAGTAAAATATAATAATACCACCTAAACTATTACTCTGATGACCTTTCGCCTTAGGAATTCCACTCTAAAAATTAAAAGCAATCACTCAATCAGATTTCAAACCATCATTGGATACATAAGAACTTTTTATATCTAATTTAGATAGTTTGACAAGAATATAAATTTGGCAGAATTTCGCTTTTTATCATATTTATGTAAACGATACAAAATTTATAAAATAATAAGTAGAGGGGCAGTTATCATATTTAAAAACAAGAAAAGGTTAGTCGTCTGTAGACGAAACGCGCGACTGGCGTATTAAAGTATATCCATTTATACATAGTGTTAAAAAAACTTAGAGTTTCGAATAATTCCAACATCAAACCATGCAATAACAAGATTTTAAGAGGATGAAATGAAGAAAACAAACTGTTAATAATGAACGAAATTTATAGAAAGTACTGCCGCAGGACATCCACAACAGTATCCAAAAGTCTCTTATAATGTTAACCTAGAAACAGGATCTTCAATTGTTTGGGATATTTTCATCCTGAAATTTGTACAGCTGCGTATTTAGTACCTACATTAAGGTTTTCGTGTGAAACGGTAAAATATATTTCCATTAAGAAACGATAAACCGATGGATAGGCAAAGGATTTTCAAAAGCTTATTGCAAAACTTTTGACAGCGGTATTGAAGATCATAGTTTATTTTAATGTATTAAATAGAGAGTATATATATATAAACAGTTGCTGTATAAAAAAAAAATTTCCTGCTGGAGCCGATTTGGATTTGATCTGTATAACAGAAGTGATGATTTCAGTTGGGCCATTTTTAAGCAGCACTGTTACATCGTACGGCGTTTCGTGTATTTCAACTCATTCGCTCCGCCCGTGCATAATCAGACCAGATCACATTTATAATTGATCTAACGTTAAGACAATGTGTTAGTAAAATAAGCACGATTGAAATAGAGACTGGACAAATTTTACAGTCAACACAATTTTTTTACTCTAATCACAAGATACATGTTTTCATGATCTGTCAACTTGCTGATAGTGCTTTTTCTATGATGATATTTAGTATTTGACAGAGAGGTTTCGCAGGGGATTGGTGCATGAATAGTTGATGCAAACTGCATCTGTTTCCATTCTGATCTTAAACAAGTCTTACTACCCTTATTATGACTGTATGCGTCTTTTTTTTTTTACTGCACAGCTACCTTGGGTTTTTATATTTATTTGTATCTTTCGTGTACGTTAATCATAGCTTGAAACAATAAACGTTTAAGGATGTTTGCTTATCATGTTTTGGAATGTTTGTCAGATTTTCGAAATCCTCTGGTTTCATCCATTTGAATGCCTTAAAAAATGCCCATGAACCCCCATTTTTCTTTTTATAAATCTTTTACATGTATAATTATAAGCCATTTGTAAAAGTCTTATAAAATCTTATTTATATTTTAATAGTTTTTGAGAACTTTAACTGTTAAATGATAAAGCTATGAAAAATCAAGAGAGAACATTTTCCCGCCAAAATTCCAATAGCTAATATCTCTAAAACAGGCACATTGACCCTATATTTTTTTTTGCTTTTTTGATTCCTCAATTAATTCTCTATCAATCTAAACTCTTTTTATGGAAAGTATTTATTTTGAAACTGAGCAGCGATCATCCTTAATGTACGCGACACGGTATTTTTTACCTGATATTAGGTAAAATATTCGTTGTTTAAATAATCTTATTCAGAATTACCATTCCTAACTAAACATAATGCAATTATTCGTAAACACAATACCTTAGTTTCAGTGTCGAAGGAGTTGTCCTTGTAGAATCTGGTACAAATGTGTGTTGGAAGCCTTGATTTACTATGTACCTGGTTTCTATTTTTCCATGAAGCCACTGAACTGTCTTCACTTCTGATTGTTCCATTCCTAAATCTAAAATTTAAGGGTGGAACTCCTAAATGTATAACATGAAGGTAAAATATAACTGAGAGCCTCACATCTGAACAATGGATTTCTCTTTATCAAGTACTTTCTACCAAAAAGAATGATGATAAATATAAAAACAGGTTAGAGGTTAATATGACCAAATGAGACCTAAAAAGTATAAGCAAATTCATTTATAAATCTATTTCTCACACTAGATAGTAATGGTTCTCTCAGATAAAGAGACAATTTAATAATTATGGACCATCCAAAAGAATTTTAAAGAATACCGAGATGAATTCGAGAACTTACTGCGGAGTGTTCTTTGGAAAAAGTACCATGTCGGCATTTATAATCAGGCTTTAGTCTTATAATCAAATTTGATTTAATATAATTGAACATCAATTAACTGTTGTTATCTCGTTTGTTCCATACGAATTAAATGTGATTATTTACTGGCTATACATTCAGCGGAAAAGGGGGGGGGGGGGGGGGACATTCAAAATCTTATTTCAGTTTCTGTCTTCAACTCTGAAATCCCTTTTCGACAAACGTCGATAAAAAGGGGAAAACGTTTTACGTATAGAACGGATACAAAATTTACACTAAATGCTTAACCTGTATTATCTATTGTCATACAAATCAAATGCAACAAGGAATGTTTCTTTTGTTTTACCTATGTTAGATTTCATTTAATACCTCGTCAAATGGACCTTGTGTTGTTTTATTCATTGAACTCGAAGTATGCTTTACAGCGTGGTCAGTATCCTGCATACATTTGAATGTTTCACTCTCTGTAGAACTAGACGTGCACTTATGTTTGCCTGAATTAAAGTTATACATATTTGTGTAATTTTTTTTTCTTTTTGGCCAAATGAACTTAATAGTGTCAAGGTCAAAATACACAGGGGTGTTTTCATTTAAGAATACGAACAATGAAATACCCATGATCTGTTAAATTAATTTAATTGTGAAATGGCGAGTTACCGTACTAATAATACTACACCAGATGCGCATTTTGACTATTAATATCTCCTAAATGATGCTCAAATTCAAAATATTTGAAGATCAATAACATTAAGACAAACTGTTACAAGATTGTGAAACATAAAATTACAAAATGAAAAGGTCCAAGCTAAGGAAAAAGCGTCAAAATTGTGGAGATCAACTCTTTTATTGAACAAATATCAACATTTTATGCAAATATCACCAAAAAGTTTGGTTATATTAGTACCGAACTACTAGCTATTGGTGATATCATCGGGACTAGGTCTACAAAAGTTATTTGGGAAATATGAATGTGCAACTTCTTTGCGGCTGGAAAATCGTAAGATCAATAATAATGACAATTTGATTTTAAAGTTTTTATAATATAACGAGAAAATACGAAAACATGAAGCAAATCAATAATTATCAGACATGTAGAAATGCCTCTTGACACCATTAAAGTTCATTCTCTTTTCAAGAAGTCGCTATGTCGAGGTAAGCTATTAACAATATTACTTTTCTAACTAACTGTTTGAGGAAACTAAAAGACAGCCATTTTTTAAGATAAACACCAACCAACATGTTACAACAAATATTTTTCATGCTCATAGTCCACAAATATCCGTTTTTGTGAATTTCCCTTTGTAATGCAGTCATTTCGTTTTGTTAAAAATGTTTAATTATTGTAACCCTTTTTTTGTGATATTGCAAAGTCCTGGTGTTATTGTTTAAATGGGCACTAGCTGTCAAATTCATGTTCACCGATTTGACTCAAATTCTCATGTCTATAGTAATGTAAAACAGTTATTCAAATTAGAAAAAAAAGTCTTAAAATAAGCAATTAACTGGTCATAGGCTCGATAAAATGTAGCTTCGTTTCGTGTGTATTTTTGTCTAGACGACATATAATTAACTATCGAGTTGCCCTCACGAAGACCACCGATGCCTATATAAATGATATAAACATAAATATAGATATAAATAGATAGCGGAAATCGTGCAATTGGATTCTTCTAGGTCTATTTGACTAAATTAAAAGATCAAAAACATATGTAAATCATCGTTTTTACCTGTTTAAGAATGCTGTTTTGAAGGATCGAATCAGTCAATCAAATGATTTATCTTTGTTTTACTTTCAATGTTGACATTCTTTACCTTAAAATAATCAACACGCACACAATGCATGCGTTATCCATCTCTAGTTAAATTGAAGTTCATATGAAAACGGCTTCAATGAGGTCAAATTATTCACTTGCAAGTGAATAATTCATCTTCAATGGTTTTTTAGCTTATTTTGACAAAGTTGAGCATACTGGCTAATAAAAGCGAATTATTATTTCACTTTCATTAATGATTGAACAAAAAAAATCATATCTTATATTTTTCATATATCTCGTAGTGCCCCTTTAATGACTAACCATCATTTGAGGTTGAAAATATCAATTTCCATTAGGTAATTAAGATACTCTAAAAGATTCCCTGAAAGTTTCGTTGAAATGCATATACTGTTTACGGACAAAAAGTCATGACGTTCGTACTAACAGATACTTTAGTAAGGGTATTGCGAATGTGAAATATACTTCGTCTCTTTACTAACAATATCGATCGTTAATATATATCATAATTCGTTTTTATACTGATTATTTAACTATATACTTACCACTTTCGACAGAAATTACATCCTTTTCTTCAATTTCTTTGTTCATTTTTCAACTCTGTGCTTCCTTATCTTCAGTGCAGATTGAAACTTTAAACTTTAAACGTGTAAATTGTTTATTTGGTTTTTTATTCTATATTGACCAATTAACAATGAACGTCATACATCATGTCCTTTTGTTTAACACACCGCATAATTGACATGTTTTGGTGATACATGAAATGTGTATTTAAGGTCGTTTGCATGCTAATGTCACGGTAAATCATTCTTTACATCCGCGAATGTATATGTAAGTAAAATACTATACAAAGCTACCATTTGCAGTGCACCAACTGACGTATAAATGCATTCCTGGAAATTTGTGACATTTTTTTTCCGAGAATGTAAAATAACTTTGATGAATATTTCTTGTGGTTTTAAAATCCAAACTGATTTTTTTTTATCCTGTAGATGTACATTGTAATGTCATCATGGGGAGAACATTTTCTTTGTATCTGAATAAACTTTTAAAATTATATGGGTATCATTTTGTCCGCTTTTTTCTTCTCGTAGTTGATGTGTTTCCTCGGTTTAAGTTTGTAACCCCGGATGATTTATTTTCGCCTAATCTATTTATGATTCTTGAGCAGCGCAAGGAACAGCGGAATATAGTATTAGAAAACATACTAGCCTCGACATTAACGATATAAAATGATATAAAACCATGAAAATAGTATAAGCATTACAATTATATCGTATGCATATATTTACGTGTAATACAAAAAATCAACTATGGTCGTAAAATATAAGAATAATCTTCAGTGTTTGTTGTTCACAATGATAATTTTTCTTTCCCATAATTCCTTGCTTTATTACAGGAAACGTGACCAGGAAAGAAAACAACTTTTCCTCCATTGCTGCGATACGTTGTTTTATTCTGTGTATTTTTTACATTTCTTCTTATTGATTTTTCGAGGGTATTAAGCTGACAAATCATCTTTTCGTGATCATAGTTAAACAAGTCAGGAATATGGCAGTTGCTATCTAATTGTTCGTTTCTATGTATGTTGTATTGTCGCTGGTCTTTGTTGCACTTCAGTGTTTCTGTTTTTTGTTGTTTTTTCTTTATGGTTGAACCCGGATTTGTTTTCTCTCAATTGATTTATGACTTTTGAACAGCGGTATACTAGCTACTGTTGCCTTTATTAAACACATATTAATAGTAACATTAGGGTTTATTGTGCTAAACAAGTTACTGAATCCCTCTCAAATCTTAATTTTTCTTCAATGTGACTGAGATGCAATTTTTGGTCATTCATACAATCTGCATGATTTATAAAAATTCAAACCATCTGTAATGATGAAAGCACATGTACTTTCTACTTTTTAATTTAAATACTAATCAGGTACTACTAAGTCGAAAATCAAAAGAGACAAATGAAAAATGAAAAAAATAACAGTGTGTTTATGAACACATACTTTATAATAATATCCGTATTTGCTTAATGTATTTAAATCCATTGTAATATAGTGTTATTTTAAAACTGACTGTTTCTGTATTTGCACTGGTATAGATTCAAGGTTTGCTGTATTGGCCTTGAGACCCGAAGGACGAAACGTGCGTCTGGCGGAAATACAAAATTTAATCCTGGTATCTATGATAAGTTTATTTATTAGCAACTTGACATTAATGTTGTGCGGTACGTGTGCATTCTACAAAACTTCCTTACTTTGTTCCTACTAGATGCAAAACATATCATCACATTATACAATAAAACAATATTTTTTTTAATTCCTAGTCAGAACTAGATTTAAATCACACATATATATAGTGGTTCACAATTATATAAATCCGGCAAGAGTATATTTTATACTTTTATAAATAGCTGGTCATTTTTTACTCAAAATCTTGCTCAAGGTATGTTCTAGGAAACTATGATTTAAGTTTCCTAAGACTTGCTGCCTAGATGGCATTGTCAGAAACAAGCACTCCTTTTGCTTTCCCAGTATGATCGCATCGTTTGAAGTTAGTGATTGTCAATAGTTACCAAAAGAGGGGCGAAAGCTACCAGAGGAACAGTCAAACTCATAAATAACTGTCCCAGTTATTCCATTTCATAAATGAGACCTACCGAATTAGACTATTTACCGGATTTGTTATCTCATAAGCAACACGACGGGTGCCACATGTGGAGCAGGATCTGCTTACCCTTCCGGAGCACCTGAGATCACCCCTAGTTTTTGGTGGGGTTCGTGTTGTTTATTCTTTAGTTTTCGATGTTGTGTCATGTGTACTATTGTTTGTCTGTTTGTCCTTTTCATTTTTAGCCATGGCGTTGTCAGTTTATTTTCGATTTATGAATTTGACTGTCCCTCTGGTATCTTTCGTCCCTCTTTTATTCGAAATTCATAGGATTTTTTGGGGAAATAACCTGGTTATCTATGATCATCCATGGTTCCAGTAAAATAAACAGAATAATGTAAACTAGATAACTTGAAACTGCTTTTTAAAAAATTTGACAAATGTTGTATGACGAGCGGAGGGCGTATTTTTAACAGGAAATGGTGCCATGTCGACACTTTGTTAAACCAGATACACTCTCGAGTAGAGCAATATAAACAGATTATTGAAATATTGTAAGTAATTAAATCGAGAACATAACAATTTGACATTTTGATGACACCTCACACGAATCAACGCTTCAGAGTTTTAAAATGTTAATAGTTGCTGTTGTTACTCCATTTTTATTCTGACGCATGCGTCTTTGTCGATTAGCCATAATTTGGTGTAATCTTATATTCAAGCTACACTTTTGGTGGATGCAATAGGTGAAAAACGTGAAGTGTAATGAATCTCTTATTCAAACGGGTGTCTTTCTGTGCATCAAAAGATTAAATTATCGCGACGAAACCGCGTGCGACAGATCTAGAGCGACAAAGACATAGAGCAATCGATGCAGCAAAATTAGTTGAAGTTCAGTTTAGAATAGATATATAAAACACTTCTTATGTTCCAAATATCCTTTTTTTGTATTCCTCTATGATCATTATTAACCATAAACCGTCATTTGTTTTTTATGTAACATGGCATCAAATAAAAGCGGATGACGCTGATAAAAAAAATTGAAAACAACACGTTTAATAATTTCATGCGTCAGAAGATATATAAGATGATAACATAGCAATGGAAAGTGTTTAATATCGTCTTATTCAAAATTTGAGTTTTTTTTTTTTTTTTGCCTTTTTATCTTTTTTGGTTTTAACCTGATGCTGGGACTATTATACTAACTAAGTACAGTGGCGGATCCAGGGGGGGGGGGGGGGGGGGGTTCCGGGGGTGCGCACCCCCCCTTTATTTTGGCCGATCAATGCATTTGAATCGGGACATATGTTTTGCACCTTTGCACCCCCCCTTTGCCCTGGGCTAGCACCCCCCCCCCTCTTTCGAAAATTCCTGCATCCGCCACTGAAGTATAATAGTCCCAGCTTATTGGTATTATGTAGACAAAACGCATGACCGGTGTACGAAGCTTTTATCCTGTTATATATCTATGCTGAGTTTATTCCCTTCATTGGGTCGATGCAAATGCTTGGACAAGTTTGCTTCCTATGGATATGACTATCACGAGCTAATGAGTCAGAACTTCTGTGTTGATATAAATAATCATTGATATGGTCATGATTATTAATCAAATGTTTACTGAACTTTGATTTTTTTAGAGTACTAATTAAGGGCTTTCCCGGCACCATAGAAAAGATAACCTTAGCTTTATCATTGTATAACATGTCTCTGGCTTTATCTTAGTATTTTCTATGGCCTTCAGTTTAACTTTTTTTATTTAAGTCTCACCGATGAATTATTGTCGAGCCTTCGACTTTAGTCGAAAAAGCGAGACTAAGCGATCCTACATTCCGTCGTCGTCGGTGTCGTCGTCGGCGGCGTCCACAAATATTCACTCTGTGGTTAAAGTTTTTGAAATTTTAATAACTTTCTTAAACTATACTGGATTTCTACCAAACTTGGACAGAAGCTTGTTTATGATCATAAGATAGTATCCAGAAGTAAATTTTGTAAAAATAAAATTCCATTTTTTCCGTATTTTACTTATAAATGGACTTAGTTTTTTCTGCGGGGAAACAATACATTCACTCTGTGGTTAAAGTTTTTAAAGTTTTAATAACTTTCTTAAAATATCCTTGGTTTGTACCAAACTTGGACAGAAGCTTGTTTATGATCATAAGATAGTATCCAGAAGTAAATTTTGTAAAAAAATAAATCCTTTTTTTCCGTATTTGACTTTTAAATGGACTTAGTTTTTTCTGTGGGGAAACATTACATTCACTCTGTGGTTAAAGTTTTTAAAGTTTTAATAACTTTCTTAAACTATCCTTGGTTTGTACCAAACTTGGACAGAAGCTTGTTTATGATCATAAGATAGTATCCAGAAGTAAATTTTGTAAAAAAATAAATCCTTTTTTTCCGTATTTGACTTTTAAATGGACTTAGTTCTTCTGCGGGGAAACATTACATTCACTCTGTGGTTAAAGTTTTTAAAATTTTAATAACTTTCTTAAACTATCCTGGGTATTTTACTTTTAAATGGACTTAGATTTTTTTCCAGTTAACATTACATACAGTCTGCAGTTAAAGTTTTCAAAACATTTATTAGATTCATTAACTATCCTAAATTTTTACCAAACCTGGACAGAAGCTTCTTACAATCATAAGATAGTATCAAGAGGAATATTTTTATCGATTTTTTCCCTCATTTTTGTTTAGCCTGTGATTTACAGCAAAAGTAGGCGAGACACTGGGTTCCGCGGAACCCTTACAAATTTTTTTGTAGACGAAACGCGCTTCTGGAGTACACAATATTATTCCGGGCCGGGGGTCTTTAATGAGTTCTTTTACAACGGTTCCACTAAGTTTATGCCACGTACTGCTGTTGGAGGTTTCCTCCCTCGATGGTATCACCATAACATAATTTTGTAAGAGTTTGGATATGGATGGCCGTAAAAACTTGTTATTGTAATCTTGTTTTTATCGATAATGTTAAAGTCTACTTTTGAACGACTTGTAGCATGTTAATCTATTGTAATAAAAAATCATAATATCGAATAAAATTTGTAGATTTAGCTAACAAAGTCCTTTTATTTGTATAAAGTAACATTCGTTTATAGTAGATTGTTTTAACGTTAAATAATTACATTAGATGTATGTTTCATTATGATACTTTATTCTGATTGGCTAACTGCACATCATATGTTATCCCTTAAGCAATTGCATTACTCAATAATTACATGTGATGTATGTTTCATTATAATACGTTATTCTGATTGGCTAACTGCACATCACTCGTTATTCCGTAAGCAATTGCATTACACAATAAACCTTATCATTCATGATGACACGAGGTCCCATAATAAAGTGCACAGGTAAATTAAATAAAAACTTGATGTAAATCGTGTTTTCATTATCCTAGCTAAAAAA
Organism: Mytilus edulis; assembly: GCA_019925275.1. Taxonomy (NCBI): domain Eukaryota; kingdom Metazoa; phylum Mollusca; class Bivalvia; order Mytilida; family Mytilidae; genus Mytilus; species Mytilus edulis. The sequence goes on along the minus strand of CM034350.1, from coordinate 103,683,718 downwards.
TGTAATTATAAGTATTGAATGCTTCTTTTTGTAACTTCATAGGGTAGTAAAAGCGTTGACTGTGCGCACATTTTTAGAATGAAGCGCATCCGCGCTTCATACAAAATGTACTTCGGTCAACGCTTTTACACCCCAATAAAGTTACAAAAAGAAGCATTCAATTCTTGAATAAAACTTTTCATTCATGATAACATGTGGTCCCACAATGAAGTGCACAGGTGAATTAAACAAAACAATTATAAAAATCGTGTTTTCATGATCATAGCTAAAAATGTAATTATAAGTATTGAATGCTTCTTTTTGTAACTTCATAGGGTTGTAAAAGCGTTGACCGTGCGCACATTTTTAGAATGAAGCGCCTCCGCGCTTCATACAAAATGTACTTCGGTCAACGCTTTTACACCCCAATGAAGTTAGTTACAAAAAGAAGCATTCAATTCTTAAATAATTAAGCTACAATTAAATGTTCCTTACAACAAATGGAAGTTTTTAACGACCTGACTGGCTATTTTCTAGTCCCGCTCTGTGATTAATATTAGATAACAATGATTCTTTATATCGGTATGTAATCATTTAATCGTTTCAAATTTATGAAATTATATTCGTACACCAATGTCTTTGATACACCAATAACAAAAACTGAAATATATTGAATTGATACATTTTGTAATTATTCAAAATTAAATCAGAAACCTATACTTAATTATAAAATAATGAACCTGTTAAAGGGAGACAATACTCGCATAACCTTTTTTCGAATCGGCACATAATACAAAGGAATGTCACTCTTGCATACAAATGGCACATCAATATAATTAATTAACTGTGTATTCGTGCTCCACCTTCAATGAAAATTCTAAATTATAAATATAACCAAAAGTTGTTAATCTATAGGATAGTGAAGACTAATGAAAGCTAACCCATTGTATAAAATATTTCTTTGAAATTTTTTAAAACTTACTCAGAATAATGCTCGAGCCACTTGACTTTCATGGCTCATAATTAACGTTTTTACACGATATTTTAATAAAGTAGTTAAAGATTATTCGCTTCTCAAAGTGTAAGACGCAATACAAATAGAATGCTTGCATTATCTTAACCAAATACAGATTTAAATAAGTCCTGAACATTTCGACATTTGTTTGTTTATTTTTATCAAAACCGGTTTAAACAAATCACAAGTATACATGTTAAGATCCGACTTAATACCTATATCCCGATATCGTCAGGTAAATATGCTACGACTTGTTTTAGCCTCTGAAAAAGACTTTATGAGAACAATTCAATCTTCAATCTTTGTCGTGATGACAGAGTAATCTCTCTTGTAAATTATCCTCTCTTGTAAAATTATGATCACTAATGTAGTTTCTCCTTTGTACTTAGATATTGTAGGTGGCGCTTTAAAAATATTGAAGAATCAATGTATGAAGTGAAAAAAAAAAAAAAAATGGTTAATTAGGTAATCGAAATGACATGAAAAATAAAAAAAATAATAAAAATTAAAAGAAATTTGTATCAAATTATCCACTAAAACGGTTTGTTTCCTCTATGTACTCAGCTAATAGTTGAGTGATATTTTGTGCATTTTGCAAATTGATTGTTAATAAATTGTCTTAATCTGTTGGAATTTGTCCTGTTATGAAGTAGATTTGATGAAATAATTTGTCTCTGGCATCTGAATACAGATCACATTCAAAAAGGTAGTGTTGTACATTTTTTGTTTGTTTGCAGTGATCACAGGTTTCCGAGTTGATGTGCTGGTTTATTATAAATTGGTATGCATTTTATTTAGAATAACCTGTTCGTAAACTGTTGATTATGTTGTACATTTTTTTTAACGGGAAGTCTTTTTTTACTTTATTTTTAACTTCAGGATGAAATCTGAAATAATGACGTCCAGCATTACTGTTTTCCCATCTGCATTGCCATTTTTTTGTAACTGAATTTCTAGCTGCTTTTTTTACATCTTGTTTTGTAAATACTATGTCATCAACTGCTAGTGTTTCTGCTTCTTTATTTTAGCAGCTTCTTTTGCCAGGGAGTCTGCCTCATCATTTCCTTTTATGTTGGCATGTCCTGGTGTCCAGTTTAAGTTTATTAAAATTCCATGTTCGTTTAAAATTTTTATTTTCCCTTTGATTTCGTTAATGGTTTGATGATAGCTGTCACTTTTCCAATTAAGAGTTAAGATACCTAATGAGGTTTGACTGTCCGAAAATAAAGTTAAAGTATCAATTTGCGCTTTTGAAAAAGATTCTATGTAATCCAGTACAATTTATTTGCTATAAGTTCAGCTAGCAAGATTGATCCTTTGTTAGAGACAGGTCTTTTTAATTTTTCTTCTTGATCATTGATGTAAATTATAGCTCCTGCACCGCAGGGGCCTGGATTTCCCAAACATGACCCATCTGTAAAAGCGACTGCTGTGTTTGGTGTTTGAGATTTGAGTTGTTCAGAGACAATTTGTTTCCCTTCCTCTATTTGGGCTGTTGTTCTGGATTTTGAGCTGCCTATGTTACGCCAGTAGTCAGGGGCTCTAATGACTGATACTAGACCTTGGAATTCATACTGGGGTTCTATCTTGTTTGTATCAACCAATTCTGTATCTCTCATGTCTTCTGTTTGTTGATACATTTTTCCTAATGGTGATATACATTTTTTTGGATTTTTCTCCTCTTTCCAAATTTCAAATTTTCTTTTAATTGGGACATTATTACTGTATGAATTAATTTTTCCTAACTCTCTGATGGCCATTTCTTCTCTTCTTAAATCTATTGGTAATGTTCCACTTAGTACTTCTAATGCTTCAAGAGATGAGTGAGATGGTAAATCTAAACACAATGCTAACCCTTTTCTTTGTATTTCATTTAATTTGTCAAGATGACTTGAAGTGCTGGATTGCCAAATGCTGCTAGCATAATTTTAAATTGAACATACTAAGCTGTCATATATTTGAATAAGTGTCTTGGTTGGTACTAATGCTATTCCCTTGATTTCTCTTATAATTCCTAAAGATCTTTTGGCTTTCTTTACTGTAGATTCTATCAATATTGAGGGCCCTCATGGGGTTTTTGATTATGTGATTACTTGGCCGTTTTTTTAATGGTTATTTGATTATTAAGCCAAATATTTCATGATTATTTGATTACCTAGGACTGTATTTTTAGTTTATGATTATTTGATTACTAAAGATAAGCAAATATTTAATGATTATGTGATTATATTGGCAAAAAAATGGTGATTATGTGATTACTAGGACCCCCCATGAGGGGCCTCAATATTCCCCAATCGGGAGACAGTCTCCAGATCTAGAGATGTCTCCAAATTGGGAGACATGAAATAACGTAATTTGTCTCCCGATTAGGAGATTTTCTCCCAATCAAGAGACACAATATAAGATATATCATATAAAACTGTGCTGGCGCAAAAAAGTAGACATCGGCGGCTTTTTTAAATAACATTTTCAGAAAGCTGACGAAAAAAGATCGGTAATTTACCGCTGTTCCAGATAGGTGCACCGTAGATTTTTTAAGTTATTGCTTTCCAAAGACATAAAAAAGGATAATGTAAACATTTTCTCTTGTATCTTGTTACTTCCATTCAATTATTTGTGTACATGTTACTAAGTTTTGTCCCCCTATTGATCGTCGGCCATATCGCAAATTGTGTATAAATAAAAAACAATTCCGGATTGATGTCAAATATGGCCCGAAATTTTAAAAGGGTGTGAATTAAAAATATTTTTTTACATGCATTTTCATGACCTGTATAAAATGTGGCCAGTAATACAATCAGTGTGGCATATATAACTACCAGCCAATCACATGGCCAGGGGGTCAGTGTTGGGATATAGCTGGATGTCATGTTTATTAAACTTTTAAACAATTATTCTGATTTTTTTCAACTTCTTTATTCTTTTTCTTTTGTGGGGGATCTTTTTTTTCTGATTATGTTAACAATTTGAAATTCTCTGTTTCTTTTGTGGGGGATGTTTATCATCTGATTATGTTAACTATTTGAATAGTCATGGATCAGACTTAAGGTATTTAAAAAAATCTCAAATATTTTTTCCATTTGAATCTCAATAATCTGTTGTGGTGGTTGTTATACATTGGTTTTTTTTTAAAAGTGTTAGAACATTGACCTGACAACACCTGATGACACATGTCCTTTGGAAATGAGACTTAATTGATCTAACATTTATTTTGACATACAATCTGAATCATGCATACCTATTAATGGCTTAATTATGTTTGGAAAACTATGATATTCTGAAGTTCTTACTTCTAGAGAGAGAATAAATTAGAATATTTTCCTGGAATGATAATGGTAACATTTAGCTTAGAATTACGACATCAAAAAATATACTCAACAGCCTTTGCTACTTTGAATGGTGTGTCTCCTTCCTGTATATAGGGTTTCCAAATAAATATTTTATTAATACTGGAGGTCTTTGAGCTAACAATTTATCAGATTGTCTAGTATGCTTTCAATATACTAAACTTGTATATGAATACAGTCATTCCTTAGAGAATAAAAGCTTCTTGATTACTCAATTTGACTTCAGTATTCCTCACTAACTTTTCAATGTTCTCCAAATCATCACTACAAAGGAACACTGTCACTGGTTGGCGGGTGCCATTCTCTAATTCATAAATGCAGGCATGGCAAATAGAATTAGTGCATATTGACAACTAATTAGAATCATATTCAAAACAGTGTAGCTGTGGCCATTGATTGACAACCTTAAATTATCCCATTGACTGGTGCAGATTAGGTGAACGTGTGTCTGTAACGACAACTGCTCACTACTTACTTAGTATAGAATTTAAACTGTGGGGTCACCAAAGGTTCTTAACGCCTTTAATATTAAAATAGTTCGAAAAATTAATCAGGAATAACTTCATGTTTTGATTTATATTATTGATATAAATCAAAACATCGTGTTATTCCTGATTAGTTTTTCTAATTTCTTTATTTAGGTGTTGAGAACCTTTTGTGACCCCACAGTTTAAGTGCCTTTAACAAGTACATAGTGAGCAGCGGTTGTTACAGACAAACGTTCACATAACCTGCCCCAGTCAATGGGATATAATTTAAGGTTGTCAATCAATGGCCACAGCTACACTGTTTTGAATATGATTCTATATCCTTTTCCATGTGGTTGAGTAATTTCATAATGAAATTTTAATCTTCTTACAAATGGTTATGTTGAAGAGGGGTGAGCCATCATTAGAGGTCTCATGCAATATTGAACTGACATTGTTTCAAAAAAAGAAATTACCTCCTTCATTTTTATTAAAAACGTGTTTTGGGTGCCAGGCATTGTTCTAGTAAAACCTACAAATGAAGTTATGAACCCACACATTTAAACTCGCATACATATAATGAAAACATTATTGTAGTACATTTATTTTGTAATAGACTTTTACAAATTGTGACTTGGATGGAGAGGTGTCTCATTTGCACTCATACCACATCTTCTTATACATGTATCTATAATCCACTTTTACTTTTAATAAACATTACATGTACCTCTTATGTACATTTGAAGATTTTTTTCCTGCTTGTCAAATGCTCCATATTGACTGTGAGACAAAATAAAATCAAGCATATACCGGGTATTTATGTCTCTGATTATCATGATTATTGAACATGTCAATTATAATTATTTCTAATTATTTTAAAGAAATTAAATCAGTAAAGCATGCTTAAGGATCGAACAGAGGAATTACTGTTCCTATAGCATTTATTTCAACTTTAAACTTAAACCAGGCTTATTTTAATACTTTAGTTTTATCAAACATGATGAACCATTATAATCCAAATAAAAATAAGCCTTAACCCTCTTGATGCCAGATTTAAAAAAATCAATGTTTCGACGTTGTCAATAGGCAATAACAATTTGACGTCGCCAGTGCCGAATTCTTTTGACGTCGTCTTTTTGGCGTTATTTTTTTCATATTGATTTATAAAGTAGTTTTTTCTACACGAACGGCATTCACAAGGGCGGTGACCAGGAGAACATTTTGATAATTCTATATTGACTGATTAAAATCTTTTTATACAAATTTGCATCTTGATGGACCAAGGAGATTCACAAATGTAAAGTAAACGGATATTTTTTTTCAAAATGCTGTTGAATTCGTGCAATTATAAAAATATCTTTTTTAATTGAGAGAGAATTTTTTAAAGTATTATGCGCCGCCTACAATTTTTTGCTACATATTTTCATATCATAACAGTTTTTAAAAAGATATTTTAGGGTGTTTATGGGCGGATTTTTACCAAACCTTATGTTGAAAGACACGGAATTGCCGGAAATACATTTGTTTATATGGTCATAATTTTATCTTTGATTGTTTTTATTTTCTACTGATGTGGACATCTATAATAATATTTTTCAAACCAATTTTGGTAAAATATATGGCAAATTTCAGGATAAAAAAAAAGTGTTTATATCTCCAGTAAAAGATAGTTGTTCAATGATAAATATAACCTGATAAACAAATAGATATGTGATAACAAATAAATCTTTTGGTTGATTGACATCCCATAAGAAATAACTTTATAAAATTCATTCAAAAAATGCAATATATTGCACAAAGTTGTTCGTGAAAATATTCGTCTCGCCACTGTATGAAAGGGGTTCGTACATCATTTCTTCTAAAAGGGTAATAAAGCGTCAGTTATAATCGGTTTTTTTTTTAATCCATGTCCAAGAACTTTTATTTTTCTATAAGTAACATTTTGATATAACAATTATATATTATACAAAAGGAGGAGAATAATGTCGGGATATTTTAGTCTCATATCATTGTCCTGTGCTGTCTGAATACATGAACCATGCGAGCAGAAGCCTTTTTTTTTTATATCTCACATTTTTTTCTTGCATATAATGTGTAGGGATAAATTCAGAAGACTGGCTTGAATTTATCCCCGTCTCGACACGGGACTATTTACTTTATGAAGTTTTATACATTTTGTAGATGTGATTACGTATTGAATGTTTGTTTTAATTTATTGTGTCTTTTGATTTTGGCCTAGTATATAAAAAAAAATAACATGAAGGTCACGAAATTCCTTTTGTGTAAATTTCTGAAGAACCACATACATTTCAAAAACCTAGCAAATACAAAACAGTATGAAAGGAAGTATTGCCCGTAACTTTTATCTAAAATAATTTTAGTATTCATACTCCTTGTACTCCTCACGTGCAAAACAACTTATATTATTTCTTAATAGTATATGTTACATCATTATCCGAATCAAAAGATAAAAATAGGTCCAGATTTTAAAGGCCTAAAAAACCGCTGCTGGTTTTGTGTAACAAAATTGTGCCATTAGAGGGTGTCTCCTCTTATATATCTTTTCGTGTTCTCTTCTAAGTCTTCTAACGAATGCCAAAAAAATGGGTGTTCATTTTGGATTTTTTAGTGTGAATCATCGCACAGATAAATATAGAATTATTTTATCGACAAGATCCTTTTAAGTTAGATTACAAAAATGAATGCCAAACACTCGGAGAACATATTGTTCCATCAGTTTATTCTCTATAATTTGGTTATGACTATTTCATGACCAGGTCTTTGGTTTCCCGTTTAGTGAAATTCAAATCCCTAGCTTCTATTAAATCCGGAAAAGTCCGACTTCAAATAAAAAAGACTGGTGCCTTTTTTTCAAGCTAGTTACAGATGGTGCATGCATGGCTAAAAAATACCAAAATAATGTCATGAACCTGTATGTTTGAATAAGGATCTGTAAAGGGTCTATATGGAATTCAATTAAGGTGATGCTAATATAGATGAATAGTCCCTGAGCAATGCAGTCTCCTAGAAATCATATTGGATATAGAAATACAGAACCCGTTACAAATATTTAAAGGTTAAAATTCGTTAATTTTCATTTTTCCCTCTCAATTAAATGATTAATACTTATTTGTTATACACGAGTATGAATAAGCCAAATATAGTATTATGAATTAGGCCATTCATTTTCTCGATTAAATTGTTTCCCATTTTACATTTCAGGGCCTTCTGTAGGCGATTAGTTGTACTGTTTTTTCTCATTGTTGAAGGCCGTACGGTTGCCTGCAAAATTGCTAACATCCACTTCATTTCAACGTTCTTTGATTGTTGTCTCATCATGTTCATTGGCAGTTAAACCAAATCCCCTTATTTTTATATTATAATTATAAGTATGAAATATTTGTCGCCGAACTAAATGACACGCAATTAATTAATCGTAAATTCAGTTTTAAAATAGCTTTAGTTAAAATTTAAAATTAAATATTTCGTCTATCAATTATGTGAAGCCGACTGAAAGTGTCCGTCAATAATGCACCATATATATATAATGTTTAATACTAATAGTGACACGATTTCAGTCCTAAAATAAATGTTTATAAAATATTTCTCCTACGGGACTCAGACAAATAAAAGTCTTAGGTTTACGAAACGTATGTTTGTAAAAAAAATGAATAAACCCTTTCCGCCTTCATAGCAGGAACTAAGCTAGCAATAATAAAGAACACTTTAAACATCAAAAGGAGTAATTCCAATGGGCGAAAACTAATAAATATGAAATTTAGTTTATCAAATTAAAGTCAACTTGCAAGTATTTGTCGCTTATCAATCAAACACCATTTGGATAAAAGGAACTCAATTTAGATAGGAAAATGTGAACATTGACAGTGTTTTATCGATCATTTAAGGTGAATTTTGTTTAGTTCCATGCTGAAAATCTTAACATTCTTTTCAGTGTTAATAATCAAGTTTTCTTGTGCCATTATTCTGTCATGAGTGGACGGGCCGATTTCCTGTTTCGGACTATCTTAGAGGATAAACACATAAACATTAATATTCGAACATACGTAATGTGCGAAACTTTATAAGTCATTTTTCAACACACAGTTTATCATCGAATATGTCGGAAATGCGTCAATAAAGTGTTTTTAATTATGTAAGTCTAATAAGTAACGATGCAAAAAAAAAAGGGTGACCCGGTTTTATTCAATTATCTTGTGTTTCCAGCTCTTATGTCAATCACTTAATTTCAGCACCAGTGTCATGTGCTTGCAAAGATCTGCAAATATGAAAACCAACGTTGCCGTTTGCCGCTGGTTAACGTGTTTTTTTTCTGAGAAAGAAAATTCAATTTACTTTTGCCATAATTATAACGTCATAATGACGTCATGGATATTACGTCATTGCTTCAAAATACACTAAGATGACCGATGGTCAACAATGTTATAAAGGTTTAATTATTTACTGAAGTGAAGATTGCAAAATTTTGATTTATAGTATATACTATTGTTGAAACGACATATATGTCGCCTTGGCATCAAACCCCCAAACGACGTATATGTCGCTTTGGCATCAACACTAGAACGACATATGTGTCGCTTTGGCATTAAGAGGGTTAAATGAAATTTATAACCAGGTTAACTTATTATGCCTTCTCACTATATATATAAAGGAAAATAAAACTTGTCCATCTGAAAAAAATCAAAAAAAAAAGAATCCATACAATTTGATTTACTATATATATGTCTGTGCTTGGGTCTTCATTGGGAATAGCTGCTGATGTTGTTTTGGTCTTTTTTAATAACTTTTTCAAAACTACATTTCTAATGGTAGAAAAACTTGTTGTCTAATCCATTTGTCCTTGTAAGCAATGACATATGTTATATATATATCTTTATTCTCATCACCAAATACATAGGTACAGAGAAAACATGCATGTATAATTAAGAAATAATTCATGGGGGCTTGAATATATCGTGATTTTACCACGGGTTGGCCCTTTATGACAAATATTTTACCCCTGAGCGATAGCGAGGGGTAAAATATCGGCATAAAGGGACAACCCGTGGTAAAATCTAGATATATTCAAGCCCCCATGAATTATTTCGATTCTAATAGGACAAATACGGCAATTCTTTTGGATCGAAGCGCTCTAGGTTGAGGCTGGTATTTGCCGTTCCCATAAATAAACGCACTATTCAATTGGCGTAAAAGAATGGAACAAACTGAATTAGTGACATGCTTAAATTATTTACAATAATGTATTTAGATAGTTATGGATGAATTTAATGATAATTTACTTATATATGTCTTATATGTTTAAAAAAAAATGGCTTATATCACATTTTAGCCTCGTTTGTTTACGTTTTCTTGTTGTGATGATTTTCGGTTTCACAAGCGTGTATTTTCCCGTAAAATGCTTATATTCTGACGTCGCTGTTCTATGACGTCGGGTAGCTCATTCATTAAAATACATATGACGTGGGAGTACAATAGGAACAGCCCAAACAATATATTCATATTTTACCACGGGTGTGTACTCAAAGCGTTTGAAGGACGTCATGTTAGAATACAATATATTAACTACATAAACATAAATATACAATATATACAACAACAACAACAAAGACAAAAAGAACTTATTCAGGAGGACACACTCGCTAATTTATAATTCGTTAAAACTAAACCTGATAACTCAATAAATATGTCCAATTATTGTTTTTTTATTATAATTAAGCTTGATTTGCATATGACTATGATACTTTCTACCTCAGATTTCTTCACTATCTTTGTCTTTAAATTTGGTACTGCTCTTATCAGCTTATGAGATTTCTGTCTCATATAATCCTTTTCAGTAAATGTCATATCAAATTGTTACTTCTAGATACCATGCATATAAAAGAACCAACTACCCAGAAAATCCTTTGTTATGAACTGCATTCCTGAATCAACATATACATGTAGATTTGACTGATATGCTATGATGGTGCATGTGGCACATAGTAATGACCACACTGCTCTCGACATAATAAATATTGAAACAAGATTGTTTCTAATTGAGCAGTACGTGCATGAAATCATAGACCATACTATTGGTCAAGTACCAAAGTTTATTTGTAACATTATAAGTTCATAGGGCTCTTTTACGGCATGTAATATTTCTATACATGTACTTGAAATGCTTGAGGTTGAACTTAATATCTCTCTCCTCACTCCTGACAATTGCTTCTCATATGAAAATGCACAACTGTTTGGCATCCTATGACTATTTCTGTTTTTAAAGTATACAAGTAGATTTACTTAGCCAAAGTGGAAATTAGTCTTTTTAAATGTTACCAAATTTACCATGCATATATAAGATGCATATATTTATATTAATTCAATAAATATATACTAAAGTATAAAAAGGGGGGGCGCTTCCTATATACAAGTTGATAGGACTTGCCACTGGAATGGGTCATTTTTTTCAACTTGAAAATATGGGAATAGGTCTGGAAAACTATCAGAAATATATGATAAGGTCTATAAAGTTCCAATTACATGTATATGAATCAAAATCTAAGCTTTAAATATTCCACTTTTCCAACACACCCCATGAATCCCAACCGGATACAGGTAAAGGTTACAACTTTACCTACGCAATATATGAAAAGGTATACATTTTTAAGATCTATATTATACATTTATGAAAAGGTTGGGGTACCAGAACGCCAGCGACACCCCCATATAAATTAAGTACTGAAGTGTTCCCCCCCCCCTGAGATTGAAATGACAAAATGTTGTATGATTAATCATATAATTGTGATTATCACTACAGAAAATTGTTTTTTTTTCCCAACCATAATGGTTGGTTTCATACTGTCATTCTAGAGGAAACACATAATTAAATTAAATTTCAAACCTAATGTATATATGTTTTTTTCAAAATGACCATATCTCATTATCTGCATGTACGAAGTAGCCAGAAAACTTTTAAATGTACAGTGTATAACTAGTATAACTACTAAGTATTAAATAGTATTCAAATTTAAAGGTTGTTATCCTGATTTGGACATTGATTAACCATGTTAACATTGTCTCCAAATCGAGATACATCTGACTATATTCATGATCTCCGGTGTGTTTTGTATCAATTTGTCTCCAGATCGGGAGATTGTCTATGTGACTATTGAAATTTAATTGTTCATCCAATTTTAATCCAAGTATAACTGGATTAGGGTTGTATTTTAGAATTGTGTTACCAAGCTTTAGTTTGATATTTTGGACTTTATTTTTTTCTTTACTGAATATACTGTACTCTGTTTTTTGAATGCTAAGTTTCATTCTCCAATCATTGCTCCATTTTAGTACTTGATTGAGATCTTTTTGCAATTTTTCTTGTATAACTTTTGGATCTGAATGTGAATGCCAAATAGTTGCATCATCTGTAAACTTACAGCAGTCTGCAGACACGGATTTAAAAATATCTTTTATGAAAATGTTAAACAGAATTGGGGAGATAACAGATCCTTGTGGCAAACCAATACACTTTTGTAATTGTTTACCATGCATCCAGCTTGTCGGTGACTGAGGAAGGCGTTAATCCACATCCACATTTTTCCTTTGATGTCGTCATTGTACAACTTTACCATTAGACCCTCTCTCCAAACGCTATCATAAGCTTTTTCAAAATCGATAAAAATTACAATAGTGGTTTTGTCTTTGTTAAATCCTTTAAAAATAGCTTGTGTTAAAGATAATAAGGCATTTGTTGTACCTCTAAAATGTCAGAAACCTTCTTGTTCTTGGTCCATGATGTTGTTCATTTCTACAAATCCTTCTAACCTGTATGTTATAATTCTTTCCATTAATTTTGCCACTACACTAGTTAAGCTGATAGGTCTGTAAGATGATGGTAAATTGTAATTTGGTTTATATAAATTTTTTTATAATTTGACATTTGCTCTTCTCCAATTTAATGGTATAATTCCTTCTTCCCATGACTGGTTAATGATTTCTAAAAGTTTAGATTTTAATTGGCTTCCACCATTGATGAAAAGTTCAGTAAAAAAGAAGTCTGGACCTGGTGCTGATTCTTTTTTTAATTTAAAAATGGATCCTTCTAACTCTTCCATTGTAATATAATCATTGTACTTGTTCAGTCTATGGAAGAAGCGTATCGATAAAAACTTTTCTTATATCACATAGCGATATTGTCTAATATCAATTGTAAATATGCAGACATTCCATGCGGAAAATGTTGTTTTCGGCAACGAAAAATTAAGTAAATACTAACTTTAAAACTTATTGTTCAAATATAAACAACAATTGAGTCTAAATATACATTCAGAAGTTAGTTAGAAGCTAAAGTTTATGTCCGTGTAAAATTTGAAGTGCTGTGTTTTTCTTATATACATAAATAAACAATGCGATACTTTTAAAATATCAATGCGATACTTTTAAAATATCATAGCGGTGTTTTTGTTATATCAATATTAGTACCGATTAGTATTAATATTAGACTGTTGTACCCATATTTTGACAATTTTACCTATTATGTCTGTTTTGTTCACGCATCGTTGTAAATATGACAGAATTTGATGAGACTGTCATACACGTGAGAGGTTAAGCGCTATAAAACCAGGTTCAATCCACCATTTTCAAAACTTGAAAATGCCAGTACTGAATCAGAAATATGACAGTTGTTATCTATTCGTTTGGTGTGTTTTATCATTTGATTTTACCATTTAATAAGGGACTTTCTGTTTTGTGATTTTACTTCTTAGTAGTATTGTATGTAAATAAGCAGTTTTAAGACCATTGCTTAAATCAAAATGTTTTTGGTAACATCTTACAAATTTCTCAATTAGTTTTGGAAGCAAAACTAATCAATTAAGGGTTTAATAAACAATGCTGTAATCAAATAGCTAAGTATCAAAATGATTGTTCACATATATAACATTTAGCAATTTCATAATGAACGCACCGAAATAATATATATCCGATATGCTCGCAACGCACGCATGGAAGACTTTCATTGGATAACAATGAAACTAACTTGTGACAAAGATGAATCATACTGTCCTCGTTCAGATTGATTCGACAAAATCTGACCTGTACTTTTGAATCTCCCTTTTTTTTTTTACAAATTAGACCGTTGGTTTTCCTGTTTGAATGGTTTAACACTAGCAATGTTCTTGTTCCTATATAGCGTGATGTTCGCTGTGAGCCAAGGCTCCGGTTTTTTTTAAGGACCTACTTTGATCTATAATGGTTTACTTTAAACAAATTATTACTTTGATGGAAAGTTGTCTCATTCGAACTCATGCACCATCTTCTTATATCTATAAATCTTTAAAATTTCCCCTTATAAATAACTGCTTTCCAGTCCTCCAACTGAACGATCTAAATTTATGAATATAGAAAAGATATATACACATTTCTAACGTCAAAAGACATTTACATCTTATTTATTTGTGTTCTAAACATTTTTTTTTAGTACTCACTGAAGAAATGAATTTATAACAAGCGATACGGATTGTTATTTTGCACTAAGAAAAGTTCGCGTGTTTATACGATCGGTTACTAGCCAAAAACGAAAGTCAAATCTCTGTGGCAACAATACATCGGAATACCCTCACGGTCATCGCGATGTAAAAGAGCGTCCATTCGGCGAGCTGATTATGTTCATAGAGATATCGATTTACCAACGGGAAAAGTCTTTGATATCCAAAAAGAACTGGTTTCCTTCTCAATATCTTTTTCTATGTTAATAATAAATACATTTTCTGTTCGACAAGATTTTTTATTTTCATTGAATCTGAAGTTGTCCAATTTATAGTCTGAGGCTACTCAGTTGGTATCTTCAAAGTTCGGGACATCAGCATTTGTACATTTTAATTTGTTTGAATTATTGATTTTACCATTTGACTATTTATATGTAACACATAAACAAACGACAACTGAGTTACAGGCTCCTGACTTCGGACAGGCACATACATAAATAATGTGGCGGGTTAAACATGTTAGTTTGTCGGTTAAACCATGTGATTGAAAACAATAGACTGAACAGATTATTAACACTTTCAACTATCAATAGGGTCATTTTTTTGAAATGATAAGTTCATGTAAGCGTTAATTTTGTTACAGTTACGAAATTTTAGTGATATTGATCCTAAAACATTAAACCGGTCATGATCTAAGTTTGTGAATTATGTTTGCAGTTTTCTTGACATGCATTGTGACGTGTCATCGTATTCATTTTATATTAGAAAACTATAGCAGTTATATTAGAAAAGTATCGCATTCATAAATTTTTGATACTAAAAAATAATCGCTATGATATAAGACAAATATCGCATTGATATAATAAAATATAGCAGTATCTTTGACTTATAGGCGATTTTGGCTTAGCAAACAATTGAATTCATCTCAATTGCATTCCACTGAATTTACTACATGATATTTATAGAATGTGTACATCTACAAATGATAAATCATGCATTTATGTTTCATTTATTCAACAATCCAATTTTCTCGTTTAAATACACCTTGCTTGTTATTACATAAAATACTTCATGGAAATTACACACTAGACGTATGTCGTGTTAAATGTCACCCTGTTTTAAGAAAAGAGTCATTACTTTATACCGAGAAATCTGCCTTTCTTCGTACAAATGCTATCATTCGTCTGAAATTTCCCATAATGCAACTCGTTGATATAAGACAATATCGCTCGTTGATATAAGAAAAGTTTTTATCGAATCGCTTCTTCCATAGACTGTTGTTGTTATCTGTATTTTCTTCTTGATTAGAAGTACTAATGCTGATGTATTGCTGTGTGATGTCATCATAGAATTGTTGATTAAAATTATTTGCTTTTAAATGGTAACCTTCAAAGAAAGTATTTTTAAGGATGTTAGATTTTTCTGATTCAGTAAAAAGAATATTTCCATTATTTCCTTGCAATGGATACATGTACTAAAATTTCAGATTTCAGAACATATTGGTGCGTTGTCATTAATAACTGTTTCACGTGTATTTAGTTAAATTTGATCTTATCTTGTAGGTCACAAAAACGCTTTACATTACTTACTTTTAAATATTTATTTAAGAGTTTATTGACGTTGACCATTGACAACAATGTAAACAAAAGTCGGCAGCATTTCAGTTTTTGAGTTCCTTCAGTCTTATTAACTTGGACAAAATAGAAAATACACATAAAAATTGCAAGATTTGTATTAGAAAAAGGTGTATTACATGTTTTTTAATACCGTACTAAATTATGACAGGCGGAGAGAGTAAACAACACACGAAGATATTGTTGACCCTTGCATCTGTGTGTTATTGTATCTTTATGGAGCAAACATTTAGATCTTGTGTGAAAAAAAAAGGTTTTAATCTCATGTCAACTAAGAGTAAAGATGAGAATGTCTCATTCAGATTCGACAGTTAAAAAAGACAAGGATGATGATGAATGTATAAAGTAAAAACCGTGAAAAGTTCAAAGTCACGAAATGGAGAAGAGGATGTTCAAGAAGAAAATGGAGTTTTGTTTGGTAAATAAGAGCGGATTTCCAATTGACAATAAAACATGGGAACGCATGTGGGACCATGTTGCCAAAATGAAAAATTCCCACCCAGATAGTTTTGACATGGTACGGAAGGTCAGAAACAGCGGAGATTTACCACAAGTATGTGTTAAATATATTATACGGTACATTTGTACCTCTAATGACCGAATAACACTGTTAATATCTGAATAACAAATAACACTTGAAATTTTACTAATATGAGGCAGGCATTACCTGTAAATGGGGACGAAGTCTGTATGAATTATTTTTTTGTAACTTAAATATCTGTTTAAAAAAAAAGAAACGGAAATACCGTAACGTTTCCGATTTTGGTTCTGTTGTTAGGGATTTAGTTGTGACGTTATTTAAATTATGACGTCATATGCAATGTAAACAAAGAAACGCTATCATCAGGTAACGTTTTTTCATATCAAGGGAATTATTAAAAATGAAATTGGTATTGCGCGTTCCTTCCTATTTTATACTAGACTGATAAATATATATTTTACTCAAAGTTTCATACAAACGAGACCGGAAAAAGGAAGTACATTGTACATTTCTGCGCAGGTCCAGGATTTCAAAACACGACAAAAAAAATTTGAACGATTTTGAGTTCATTAGTACAATGAAAAATTCGGGAAATTTTCCCATATTTTTTTTTTATTGAATTTTCTACTGTTATTGGGGACTCCGTCCCCATATTACACATATTGGTGACTTTTAAACATTGATTATTAAATAATAGTATATTATTGATGTATTTTATAACTTATAAATGATTTGCTGAAAGTAGATAAGTTCATAAAAAACTTTTTAAATTTAGTGTGAACATCCAATATGGTGACCACGGAAATCACAATGTTCATGTACACACTAAATTTAAAATGATCTTTATGAACTTATCTGCTTTCTGGAATTCTGTAAATAATTTTTGTGTTACCCAAATATACATGTATATGCACATGTAATATGTAGATGAATTTATCAAAAACTTTTTTTTGTAGACCAGAAATTTTAGAAATGTATGTACATCTTCTTGGTCTTCCTTGCTAGGACCGGATTTCTATTGGAATATATAGTTCCCTAGACACTGACCGAGAACAATATCTGTTTTTTATGTGATTCTTTTGCTCACACGTGTCAACACAGTGTTAAAAAATTAAAACATCACTTTGTAAATGTCATGCGTCCAAAAAAAAAGATTGCAAACTGACATTTCACATCTGAAATACAAATATATATACTTTCCTGACTCATATTTTTTTGGTATCAATTGTCATGTTATTTTTTTGTAAGCAACAGTAGTTTTATACGTGTATCATTGTGTATTCATAGTTAAAAAATAAACAAATTAAATACATGTATAGTGTTAAAAAAAATAAAATCTTGGATCTTTCGTCTTGTCACATTTTTTCTTGCTGTAAATACAACATGTACAAGTGACAGCTTCTTAATATACATGTACATTTGTTCTCTTTGTCATTCAATGATTGTGATACTCTTGGATCTATTTCAGGTATATTATAGTGTTTATAACTTCATATATGCATATTTTAGGTTCCATTTCAAGCACCACCAATTAATTTTCCATCTTCAACACCAGTGTCAGAGAGAATTGAAAAAGTACAGAATTACATGAGGAATCTACAGTATCTTTTGAGCAAATTATTGAATATACATGTAGCAGCTTCTTATATAATCAATGATCTAATATTTTCATTATATATTTTAAGAAGGAAAGGAAATTTAACCATGAGATGATGAGAAATATCCATATTGAATAGTAAAAGTAACGACAGTAAAATTGGCTGCTTTGTCAACACCTTCCCATGGCCAGTTATATTTGAAAATGATGCAAAGAGGGGTATTTTCCTCAAGTCATATTTTAATCTGGCTTTATTCCATAAAATATTTATTTAGAGAAGAATTTGTAGATTCGTTTGTGTTTAATAGATAAACCAATTATGCAGGTCACTAGCTACCCACTGTATAGAGTTTTACACTCACTTTAATAATGTGTGTAATAGAGAATAATGGGGGGATACATGTAGAGATAAAAGGGCCAAAAAAAATAAGCAAATAGAAAAATGAGCTAAAACATGAGCCCCCTGTCTCCATAGCCCTCATATTCACATACCTCAATCCTTTAACTATCAAAAATATTATTGTTTTTTCTTAACTAAAAGGTATAATCACACTGGAACTCAATTTTATGAAGTCAGAAAAAACAGACCAATATCTGGGTAAGTTAACAACAGAAAAATCATTTAAACTTTATCCAAATGAGCAATAATATATCTTAAATTAGTTAAGTCTAAATTCAAATATAAGCACAAACTAGAAAACTAGAAAACTAGAAAACACTTATCCTGCAGCAATCACATAAGCGTAAGAGACAAAAATCAGTCAGATATTGTTACAACTGATCTATGTACACATGTGTTGCTTTTACTAAAAGTATTTAATTCTATTTTATTTCATCAGCATCTAACTTAAAAATTAAGAAGACACATAAGTGAGGAAAGAAAAATGTCATCATGATGTCTTGCAAAAAAAATAACTAAACACCATACTGAAAAACTAAAATTTACAAAATGATCAGGTTGAATTTGAAACCAAAATTACTCAGTTAAAGTCAGCTGAACTGAGCTATTTGATTGAAGAAATAATTACAAATTTTAAAACTGCTTCAGTACAGATAATAATTATGGGGAAAAAATGAACAATTCCCAAAAAAATTGAAACTAAAATATATTGATACTGATTAAAGTTTAATATTATATAAGTAATTTATGGTACATTGTATAGCATAATTTCACACAACTTCTCAATTTTTCTTTTGTAGATTAATGGATTTAGCCAGAGAAATGATTAAAGAATCATTACCAATTAAATGTTTGGAAGCCATTATTCTTGGAATGTATCCTTATTTAAAACATCTCTTATTTGAATGAAGACCATGCATTTGAATGACAAATTTAAATACTATAGAAGTATTCTGATTAGTTTCAAAATTCAGAAAATCAGACATCACTGTGAATTAACACATGTTCTGTAAACCAATCTGGATTTGGAGATGATCATTAGTTTATAAATTGAAAGAAACTGTGACAATGAACCTTCACTACACAAAAATGTCTTAATCCATATAACCTCAAGGACAAAAAAAAAACATACCAGGTAGTTTTGACATGTTTATGAAAAAACAAAAATTGCAAAATAACTTATTTGATTTGAATACTATGTAAAAAAAAATGTCTATTGGAAACTAAATTCTCATGCAATACAAATTATATCAATAATTCATAATTTTTTCACATCTTTGGCTTTTGGTCTGATAGTTGTCTCATTGGCAATCATACCACATATTTTTATTTTTGTTTTTAACAAAGAAATTTACCAAAGCTATTGTTTACAAGCCTCAGTATTTTAAAACCATCTTTGATATTATAATAGATTCCTTATCTATACCAGTTTTCTTACCAATGGTATGCTGGGAGTTGAGAGATTTCCTATCAGTTTTAAAAGTGTATTTAATGGAAACGTTCACCGTCATGTTGTATTAGGAATATATTACAGCGGGAGATGGGGCACCATAGGGATGAGTCGACGTGAGGAACTTATGTACAAACCACTAGTTTTCAAGGTATATTAAAATACAGTTAATAATCATTAAGCAGAGCAACAGACATAGAGAATTAATAAAGTGGAGTTTTTTTCCCACCTACACACTCACTTTCATAATTTTATACGTTTATTTTATTAATCTATAACTAGAATTGAGAATGGAAATGGGGAATGTGTCAAAGAGACAACAACCCGACCAAATAAAAAAACAACAGCAGAAGGTCACCAACAGGTCTTCAATGTAGCGAGAAATTCCCGCACCCGGAGGCGTCCTTCAGCTGGCCCCTAAACAAATATATACTAGTTCAGTGATAATGAACGCCATACTAATTTCCAAATTGTACACAAGAAACTAAAATTAAAATAATACAAGACTAACAAAGGCCAGAGGCTCCTGACTTGGGACAGGCGCAAAAATGCGGCGGGGTTAAACATGTTTGTGAGATCTCAACCCTCCCCCTATACCTCTAACCAATGTAGAAAAGTAAACGCATAACAATACGCACATTAAAATTCAGTTCAAGAGAAGTCCGAGTCTGATGTCAGAAGATGTAACCAAAGAAAATAAACAAAATGACAATAATACATAAATAACAACAGACTACTAGCAGTTAACTGACATGCCAGCTCCAGACTTCAATTAAACTGACTGAAAGATTATGATTTCATCATATGAACTATAACTACTATGCATTCGTGCATTGTTGAATGATTTTGATAAACCTTTTTATATTGACATAATTTTTGAGTTATTTCCCTTTGACCATCTTCTTAAAGAATAAATTAGTTTCTACTGTTTCATCTATACTATTAAACGAGAAGACCTCATTTTTGGTGTCGCTTCTCTTCTTTCCACAATTAATTGATCAACACGCCTCTGTGTCCTATAGGTACAGTACATAGTGCCATTTGTCATCCATTCATATGATTATTCAGATTGACTTATTTTTGGAAAAAAACGAGAAAAAAGGCATCCGGATATTGTCCCGTCATTGGACGAAATTTTAAGTAAGATTAGACTTCCGGTTTGCGTTTTTCTGTATACTTTGAACGTACATATATACAAAGAATAAAGTGTATTTTCAGAATTCTATCTGCTATCATTTTCAAGTTTACTATCCACGGCAGTCACATAGTTTATTAAATATAGAGGGTCTGTATACTATATCAATGACCACTATGGATCGATTAGTAAAGTAAATACATATTACACTATATCTATATATAAGTAATGAATGTTCATAATATACAGATAAGCGCTAAAAATATTCATGTGAACTTTCGATACCTTTTCTGAAATTCTCCAGTCATTAAATCTTTTACAAAAATCATTGATTACAAAAAAAGAAGATGTTGAGACAACTCTCCACAAGAGACCAATATGACACAGATATTAACAATTATAGGTTACCGTACGACCTTCAACAACGAGCAAAGCCCATACTCAGCTTTAAAAGGCCCCGAACTGACAATGTAAAACAATTCAAACAAGAAAACTAGCGGCCTTATTTATGTACAAAAAATGAACGAGAAACAAATATGTAAACAACCACTGAATTACAGGCTCCTTACTTGAATGTTCATAACATACTAAATGTATGTTCATATTGAAATTGATAGAAAACCAAAAAATGGGAATATTGGAAGTAAAGGAGGAGGGATAAACAAAAAAGCATTTTCCTGTCCCTAATAACCTATGACTTATGATACTTTTGCTGAAATTCTCCAGTCATTAAATATTTTACAAAATTCTTCCAACAACACTTTACATACTTTAAACTACGCTTTGAATGCCCGCGATTTCGCGGGTGTGTTCTAGTGACTATTGATTAAAAGACTTTAGAAAAACTTGTTTTCTCAACTGATTGTTTAGAACTGCTATAATTCATCACTTTTTAATACCTATAAGGATTATTTTTTTATTTGTTAAAACGTCTTACAAGAAAATTAATCAGATTGCCCTCTAAGTTCTAACCAGGCTGTCATTAGGGAAATACACAAAATACATCAATGGAAAATTATTGGTTGAATTCCATACTGACAATACTTATAGCTGCATCCAAATTGACTCCAATTAAACACCCATTATGAAGGAGAATGAATAATGTACAGTATAGAATAAGTTGAAATGTTAACCAGATCTATTATGATATATCGTTAGATCCATGATTTTTGAAAGGGGACATAATTGCAGATAACTTCCTTATTGTTTGAGCAGAAAATGTCAATGTTATTATTTTCATCAAAGAGGTGCACCCTTTATGCCCTCCCTAAATCCTCTACTGATTTTTATATGTAATATTTATAATTTCAGAGTTTGGCAGATTTGATGTTTGATTATGAAAAGTCCTACAACCTGTGTAAGTACATGTATATATGATATTCTCAATAAATGTATATGATATTCCTAACAAAATTAATTTACATTCCTCACATCTTCTTTTTATTCATATTTAATATATCAAATACTTATTTATTTTATCTACAGATTAAGAATGTAGGACAGAAAGTCACAGGGCAAAAAGTTATAGACAAAAAAGTCATAATTAAATTTTGAGATTTTATTGCAAGGAAGAAACTCTTATTTTCGACACAATTTTTATGTTTTTCTTGAACTATTCTAAACACTTAAATGAATATATGTAAAATGAAATTATTTCAAGAACTTTTTTCTTATATCATGTATATTATATTTTCAAACAATTGAAAACAAATTATTTTAGGCCTTTATTCCTGTGACTTTTTGTCCTATCAAATTTGTGACTTTAGATATGTCTAATGACTTTCAAAGTGTCTGTTTACCTAGATTTACAACTGTCATACAGAATTTATTTTTGATATCACTGTTATTTATTTTATCTATTTTTTTGTAAAAGAAATAATGCTGGCAGTTATGAGTTTTGTTAAATATGGATATGATCTGTTTTATTAGTTTGTTTTTTTAAATACAGTTTATCATGAAGTAAAGAAGATGAAAATAGGACTACCAGCTCCACATGATCCTCATAGTTATGAATTTATCAACTGGAAGGTATAGTTTACGTTATACAATAAAAAGTGCCTGTATATAAGGTCACCCTCGAGACCAGAGAAAACTGACCTAACCTTATAAGTGAGGTTTCCTTTTTATAAAAAAATTTGGAAATGTGGTATAATTGCCAATGAGTTAAATATCAACCAGAGTTCAAAAGAAGTGGATGTAAGCAATTACATGTATATGCAACTGTACAGTCTTCCTCATTGAGAAAACTTATATCAAAATGTGAAGAAAAAAAATATTGATAGACATGAACCAACGACAACCACTGAATTACAGGCGCCTGACTTGGATCAGACACATAAAGAATTACTGTATCATGTGTATATATCATTTCCAAATTTTTCTTCGTTTTGCTTACATGTAAAAAGATTTTATAAATGATCAGGTCAAAATATAATGTGATTTTTACTTCCAGGGTAAATTTCTGAGTTTAATATAAACTAGTATACATGTTTGTTTAGGGGCTATCTAAAGCACGCCTTCGGGTGCGGGAGTTTCTTGCTGCATTGAAGACCCATTGGTAGCCTTCTGCTGTTGTCTGCTCCTTGGTCGAGTTGTTGTCTATTTGACACATTCCTCATTTCCATTCTCAATTTTATTTTTATTTACATTTCTATATATCTACACAAATGTATTCATTTTTAATTCATTTCTGGCAAAAAACATGTGATGCAGTAGTTGAACTACTAAGACCACTCATCAACTATGAAGACCCATGTACAATCAAGCCATCCAGTCAGTATTTAAAAAGACAATCAAGCCTTACAAATTTTTCTGCAGTAATATAATCTTTGTTTTCTTTATTATTACCATGACAATTATATTCAAATTATCTCCCTTTATACTATTTTCTATACATTTTGTTTTCAGACCTTAACATTAACTCCAGGTAAACAGAACAAGAAGGAAATGACTAAAGACTTAGAACACATGGCTAAAGAAATAAGACTCAAGGTATTTAGTCTTTTAATCAATCTTTATTTATTAGTCTTTTTCGATGTTGAATATAACTAGGTAATTTGTCCTGTTGTTGTTGTACTTTTTTTTTTATAAAGAATCACTCCCCCCTTGGAGACTTATTACAGTATATATTCTGTATTAAAAATGTCAATGTAAACCACGCATAAAGGAATCTTTGCTGGACAGAAAAATTTAGGGTGATACAATCTTGTGGGAAATAATTGCTTTGAATGGATGACCACATGTTAGATGGCACTAAAAACTGAATCTTGGTCATCATGGGTAGCAAAGTTACAAGGAATGGAACAAAACTAGACATATAAAGATATAATTTACAAAGAGCACTGACTATATATTTTAGGCTAGATTGAATGTAATATGTCAGACAGAGATGTTCTTCCCATCAATGAAGGTATGATGGTACAGGGAACACAAATTGTACTATTGATACAGCAGTACATTTCTTGCACTTGAGTTTATGTCATTAGGCTTACTGGATGAGGCTAAAACATTAATTAAAGCAAAAACTATACTAGTGTTAATAACAATTTTTTGCAAGTTCTGTTTTAATTTATTAAGAGCTGTTTTTAAAAAGACAATATCTGTTAGACTGATATTGCTAAATAAATTGAAATCTATCTTTGTAAATGGTCCTGTGGTTAAATCATAAGATTTATGATGTGTTTTACCAGAGCAATATTGATTTGAATTTTTAAAACAGTGCTATTGAATTAAACTTAAGTTTTAAGAAAATTGGTTGAGATCTGTACAGGTATTGCTGTACCTGGAAATTAAGGGAGCATCACATATTGCAAAACTTGTTATATTTATTTGTCATTGTATAAAGTCATTAGATAAAAACTTGTGCATATGAATTATTATTCATTTATTATGAATTACTGTCTTTAAGTGTATAGTACACATTTTTCAATCCCAAAAAAGTAGTTGGTTTTCAGTATTTTTAAAACTTTTTTTCACCAGTTTTTGAGGGATTAAAAGGGCTTGTTATACACAACTGCATACTATACACTGCTTTTAAAATACGGTATTGTTGATTATTTATTATGATTATTTTTTTGTTAAAGGATTTTTGTTTTTGCTCATTTATGTTTTTTAATCTATTGAAAAATTTAGGCCTGAGTAGTCTCTTTTATTATTGCCTTTTATCACCAGAAACATTCAGCAGAATGATTTATCATGTTCATAATCACTGGGATTTGTAATTACAAAGGGTTTCTCATTTCCATGTATAGAGGTGACAGATCAACTGTAGGCTTATATGAAGTTTTTTTCGAAACCATGTCATGATGAAATCAAAGTATCAACGTTTTACCTCAATCCTAAAATAGGTACTTTTCATAATGAAAATTAAAAATTCCACTTTGCAAATTGGTAAAGCCCATGGCTGTCCCTGGTGGTCATGAACATTAATGGATCCAAAGTAATTGATCTTTTTAATCTTTAAACTTTAATGACCATTTTTAATGTAGTTTATATTTACATAAGAAAAACATATTGTATTCAAAATGTAAGCTGATTGACAGACTGAAGTATTGAATTTGCATATATTTATCTTAGGCTTACCATAATTTAGAACCTACACCTAGCATCATACTGTATTCTTCTCGTAAGGTAGAATGTTTGTTTAAATCTCTGTTCATAGAAGTTTTTAATAATATGCTCTTTTGTCATAACAAATATGTAAAATGTGAAGGACCCATTGGTAGCCTTCAACTGTTGTCTGTTCTTTGGTCGGGTTGTTGTCTCCTTGACATATTCCCCATTTCCATTCTCTAATTTATAAGTCATAATATTCTTAATTTTAGAAAGTTCCTTTAATAAAATGGCATTGAAATACCCAAATTTAAAAGTTTCTTGTATGGATTTATTGGTCAATAATAAGAACTCGCATTCTTATGTCTAATACGTATATCTGTATGCAGATTTTCCTGACATCGCAATAACTAATCTCGCATATTTGTCCATTTTACAAAAATCCCAATAATAAATGCACGCAATAATTTTTGAATCATTCCCAGGGGCAGATCCCGGATTTTAGGGGGGGGGGGGGGGATGCAAATTTAAATATTGGCTGAGCTAAGCTGATTTTTTTTTTTTCGGTAAAATTATCAAAATATTCTTAATTAAGCTGAGTACAACCCATGCGTTGCAAATTTTAGTGGAGGCCTAAGCACGCCACACCCCTGCCTGAACTGCATGTTGTTATATTTTGTATCATTGTATGTTTGAAATGTGGTAATCCCATAGTAAAATTGTCGAGTCTTTTTTTAACTAAGATTTGCTTTTAATGGTTGCTCCATTCTCATACATAATCTTATGATTAATATATATGTTAATAAAAAAAATATAATTTTAACATAGAAAAAAAAGATTTTTCTTTATATATTGTTGTCTTTAATTCATGAATCTGACAGTAAATAAAAGATTAATGACATATAATATGTATGTGAAGTTTATCTGATCACATTTTCAAAGAATGTTGGTCCTTGTTTGAAACTTTATAGCTTCCACTTAGTATTTTTGTTTAATCATACATTTTCAAATACTAAATTTTTAAAAAAGATTTCTTTTTTAAATAATAATACATTAAATTTCCATGCAATGTACAAAAGAAAAGTGATTACATTGGACATTTTTTTAGGCCAACTTTTATTAATAGGTGTATAATACCACCGTTGATTTTCCCCTATTAGTCTTTGTTAAATTTTCACTTATCGAAAATTATGCAGAACTTATCTTTGTTTCAAATAAAGTAATACTTAGCCTGAGTAAAGTCTTATCCTGTCAAGTACTATAGACAAAATTTCTAATCAAATTTCATTGCATAAAAGAAAACAACCATCGGTTTTTTTCACTGGAAGTTAACCAATCAAATGTTCACCTCTTTTTTCCCTGTGTACCAAGCTAAATAGTAACCATGTAACCTCTAGTTTCCAAAATGTTATACAGAAAAACTTATTAAAAAATAATGGTGCTTTAAAACACCAACGATATATGTTTATGACTCAGAAATATTATACTGCAATGAAATGTAGGATTAATTTCCTACAACTGTTAAATTCAAGGGAACTGTTTTTCAACCCTTTTTCCATATGCAACTGGATGTGACATACTATGATTTGGTGTTATTACAACTAAACAGCATACTGGTACAGAAAAATTTAAATTGATTTGAGAATGACACATACTACCGGGTAGTACTCAGATGAATATGTATTTCTTAAGAATAAAGAGCATAACAAATTATAGATGAATATTCAGGGGTGCACCTAATATGATGATTAACTTTTTAGGTATTAGTTAGAGCATTGCAGAATAGATTAATTGTCATTTTAGACTTTAAAGAAAATATTGTATACACTCTTTTGATTAAAGCATTTTTTTAATACAAAGTAGTACATGTACTAATATGAACTATATGACAAATTTTAATTTTAAAAGTTTCTAAAACTATGGTCATAATTGATTTAAACTTGAATCGGTTATATGTATTTAAAATTACAATTATATCTTATCAGGCAAAATCCTACAGTACCCACCAGTGCCAGTCTCCAAGAAAAACCTATTCTACAGCAGAATTTCCATATCATGAAAGCAATACTCAGAGAAGTATAAGGGAGGCAACCAAGGTCTATAGGTCGTAAGTATTTTCAGTAACAAATGTTTTATTACAAAAATTTTCCACACAAAAGCCATGTGTATCATTATTAGTACAGCATAATGGTTACAATGACATTTGACCTAAACATCCCATATTTATAGCTTCTAACTCATTGAAGGGCAAAAGCCTTGAGATGACAGGAAGCCAAGAATCTTCCTGCAGTTGAAAGACCATATATATCTATTCATGCCTATTTACCTAGGCAACATTTATAGCATCATCAAATATGCATCTAAGCAAAAACAAATATCAGTTGAATACAGTGGTTTGAAATGGAAACATTCAAGAAAATAGAAATAATTTTAAAACGCTTATCATTTTGAACTAATGATACGTAAAGATTTGTCTGATCTTCCAGAAAAGAAGTAGTTGCCATATCAGTTATAAAGACATGTTAGATGTATTAACTGTTGTTCTTTATTTTTCAGCCAAACTTCAATCAATGCAGAATCTCTGAAGAAGTTTACCAGTACAAATGAATCAGCAGACTACCAGCTTAGGATTTAACATTGGATGAAGAAAAAGATTGTAAATGTTTTAAATTCTTGCCAAAATGTCGGACATTTTTATCTTCTTAACTTTTTATTAAGGAAAGACTTTTTGTCAAATTTGTGCATGTAAAAGGCTAAAACTGTGATATTTTTTATTCAATTTGTATTTGTATTGTATTTTAAATAATTCATATATAGTATCAGATCTGATTAATTGAGTGAATTTTTTTATGTACTTTTCACATACATGTGTATTGTCAAATCCATTTATTTAATTTATTTTTATTGTATATTTATTTTAATTTTTTTTAATACAATTAAATTGTTTGAATTTTTAGCAGTTTATTTGAATATTTGTTGACTATTTTTCGGTGTTTTGCTGTTAAGGTGGTACATAACACTACAGGGAGATAACTCAGTAAAAATCAGCAGATTGTTTTAATTATGTTCTATTGTTCAAGAAATATTTTAAGCTTCTCAATGATCAAAATTGGTGTAAGTCAAACTGCTAGTTGTCCAACTTAATTTTCTGATAAAGTGTGTGGTTCAAGTTTTTTTCAAAATTTTTATATTTTTGTCATATGGTCAAAGTAAGGGGTCATCCATAATTGTCAACCATTTTCCAAAGTGTACAAAACGTACACTTGGGGGGAGGGGGTTAAAAAGTCAACATTTTTACGGTACGCTTTTCTTTTTATTTCCGAAATTTATTTCGTTTCCGTAGGGAAGGTCGATGTATAAAATCGAGAATTGGCTTGGGTGTGTTTCTTTTCTTATTTCTTCTTTAATATTTTCACTTGATGATATTTATTTCGATATCATAATTCTCATAATCCGGATTGAACGATTAAAAGATCAATTCATATGAAAACTAAATCTTTCAAAAATGTGAACTAGTAAAATTATTTAAACAAAAAGTTTGCAAGCATTTCTCAGTACCCCCAATTGTCAATTTCACCTGCTTAATTATAGATCGTTATCGTTTCACTCTGTTTAATATACAAAATCGATGGAAACACTAAATTCTTTGAATGTTTTGATTTTCACAAGACGCCATTTTGTGAAAAGATTTTAAACTGGCCCTTCGATTAAATTCCTTGTAATGCATTCCAAAATAGTAAACCAGTAAATTGGAAGTAAACTTATTTTTCTTAGTATAAGCCTCCTTTAATTAGGAGCACCTCCATATGAAGTTTAACCTTAACTTAAAAAACATCCAATATATGTTCACCTGTAATACAGTATATATACATAAACGATAATAGTGCCATGAATGGCAAATTTACAGGGACCTTTTAAATAGAAATACAGGCGGGAAATTTAAAAACTTAAAATGTTTTAAAACATTACACTTTTATTGACTCTGATTCCATCAACAACTGTCAGTCCATACTTTACCAATGCAATATAACCATGCATTTCCCTTTCTTTGATTCTTAGCATAATCTATGTGCCCTTTTGTTTATCTTTTGCATGCTCTGTGTGCCCTTTTTTTATTGGAGTTACCACTCCCACTGTGTGATAGGGGAAACACTAATCTTTGTACTTTTTATTCTGACAAAACACAAGCATCACAGATAGATGTCATCAAATAAAACAGTCAGATATGTTTTAGTATATTTTCAATGCAAATTTCTATAAAAATAATTACTAAAATATAATAAACAGGATCTTCTTTTTATTAAGAATTATTGATTCCTCTCTTGAAATCTGAAAATGGTTCATGTACACTTTTTGAGGGAGGGTGGGGGGTCTGAAAAAGTGTATGTTTTGTACACTTTGGAAAATGGTTGACAATTATGGATGACCCCTAAATACATTTATAAAATTTTATGAAAATTAAACATGCCAAATTAATTTTAGTGAAGGTGTTTGGTACCACCTTAATATTACTATGTGCACCACAAAGCCAACAAATTCGTTATCTTTTGTAAGCATAAGGACATGTGATATGATAGTCAAGGAGGAAACTATCCACCACTCAAGATGACCACTTGAGTCCAAATAATGTTGATGTAAGCAACTAACTGTTCTTAAACAATGAGCAAAACCCATACCAATGAAACTATGTAGTCAGCTGCAAAGGCCTTTCATAGAAAATGTGAAACAATTCATATAAGGGAACTATTATCCTAATTTATTACAAAACAAAATATGAAACAGTTCAAATGAGAAAACCAAGGACCTGATTTATGACAAAGCAGTAAACTAAATTACAAGTATAAGAGACAACAATCAATGACAACCGCTTAATTACAGGCTCCAGACTTTGCATAAACACATAAAGAATGTGATAGATAAACAGGTGTATGGCCTTTGTTAGTCTTGTATTATTTTAATTTTAGTTTCTTGTGTACAATTTGGAAATTAGTATGGCATTCATTATCACTGAACTAGTATATATTTGTTTAGGGGCCAGTTGAAGGACGCCTCCGGGTGCATGAATTTCTCGCTACATTGAAGACCTGTTGGTGACCTGCTGTTGTTTTTTTCTATGGTTGGGTTGTTGTCTCTTTGGCACATTCCCCATTTCCATTCTCAATTTTATTATGATTACTTAAACCTCTCCTTGCCTTGGTCAATGATGTAATAGAACACAAGAACAAACTTTAGAAATCAGTTGGCAATGGATTGACTCTTGGCTAATGTTGTGTTAGCATAAAGCATTGAAAAACAAGAATGTGTCCCTAGTACATGGATGCCCCACTCGCACTATAATTTTCTATGTTCACTGGACCGTCAAATTGTGGTAAAAAAACTAATTTTGTAAAATTTTGAAAAATCATATCATAGGGAACATGTGTACTAAGTTTCAATTTGATTCAACTTCAACTTCCATCAAAAACTACCTTGACCAAAAACTTTAACCTGAAGCAGGACAGATGGACGAACCAAAGGATGCACAGACCAGAAAACATTATGCCTCTCTACTATCGTAGGTGGGGCATAAAAAACAAGATAAAGACAAAACAGCCAAAGTACCAGTATCCAATATGAGGTGGACATTCTTTATGTACTAATAAATCATAGAGATTATTTTGATAATTTTCTATCATCCTTAGTTTTAAACATACATGTTGAAGAACCATTTATGGCCTTCAGCTATTTTCTACTCTTTTGTTGGGCTGTTGTCTCTTTGACACACTCCATTTCCACTCTCAATTTTATGATATAAGGAGATATAAAATTATTTCCAATGAGATAGCTATCCTAAAGACAACACAGTGGCGAATCCAGAATTTTCATAAGTGGGGCCCATTGACAACATAAGAGGGGCCGCTCCGGTCATGCTTCAGTGATTCTCTATATAATCCACCAAATTTTTCCCAGAAAAGGAGGGCCTCAGCCCCCTCTTAATCCGCCTCTACAACAGGACGAGAATGTTAACATATATAGATCCCTTTACAGCCTTCAACAATGAGCAACACATCTAGTTTATAGTCAGCTATCAATGGCTCTAACATGACAAAATTTGAAACAACTACAAAGAAAAATTCAGCAACCTGATTTTTGATAAAAAAAAATATTGAACAACTATGACAGGGGCCACCAACAAACATGAATTAAAACTGCATTTCCCTCAGAAATTCCTGACTGGAACATACATTCTGTATCACTTCCATGCCTTTCAGAAATTCCTGACTGGAACATATATTCTGTATCACTTTCATGCCTTTGGAATGCTATGTAAAAGGCTACTGTTTTGCAGACAATAAAGTAAATATACACCAAAATTAAACATGAACATTTATTCCAACTGCTGCCAACAATTGCATGAAACGAAAAATATTTTATATACATGTACACTGAAAATACCTATTAACATGATTATTAATGAAACAAAATAAAGAATTCATTATATTGATAACATAATAAATGTACCATGAATTCTTTTATTTTATAAGAGTTAACAACATTGAACTTGTAAAAATACAATCAAAATCAACAAAATTTCTTGGATTGAACTGGTCAATTTTCTTAATATCATGATTATAATTCAACAAAGAACAGTTGGTTTAACCAATATCTGAATTTACGTTAAGTAAAAATCACACTAAGTCAGCTGTTTCATCTCATCATTGATTTTAATACCTCAAAAATGTAATTCAACTTTATCATTTGCAAGAAAATTAAACAATACTTTAAATACATGATTTGGGTGTAAAAAAATGAAGTCGGTCTGTAATGCCCATGATTTGTTTGCAGTAATACTAACATGACTAATATATCAATATAGATTATACATACATTATATGTCCTTCAAAAAATATAATCTGTACAGTAGTTAATTAAAAAGTTTAACAAACACATGACGAAAGTAATTTTCTATAAAATGTAATTTGTCTTATTATGTACATACATGTACATGTACATAATCATAAAAAAAAATCATGGTTGAAAAAACAGTTTCAAAACAAAAGAAAATCTTATTTCTCTTTCAGCAGATGGTTGATGGTTAAAAAAACAACATTAGTTATGCCACCACTCTTTGTATAGAATCAAGGCCAAAGTTCTAAAGACTGCACAATAGACAAATTCACACTCCTGCAAATTTGTCAGCCATAACTAAAAACCAAACATACATGTATGTTCAAATTCATATAAAATATTGCATCACTATTTAAAACATATGACATTCATGTAATTGGAAGGTAGTTGTTGTATGACTTCAAAAGGTTATTCCAAGACCGATCTTGGGTCATTTGTAGATAATTCAGTTAAATACCTAAATGTGCACTACTTCTATTAAAAGGGGAGATAATTCATAAACATATTAGTCTAAATAAAAGAATATTGGCCATTTATAAATGGTTTTTGACCTCATCTGTTGGTACTTATGCATTTAAGAAATCCATTGAAAGACAATTGAGATACAAATCAATAAAACTAACTTCATATTTACCAAAATACTTTTATAGACATGCATGTAAAGGTCACACTATGGTCTTTAAATCCATGACCACATTCTTTGCCTAAGCTGAGTTTAAATCCCTTAGTCTAGACCTCTTGCAAATGAATTTTCATTTTAAGGATAATCTTATGTTGCAATACTGAAAATATTATCTAAATGTCCCTAATTTGCAAGTAATATGATTGAAATTGACTGTTATTATTATATTATTAATAAATTAACTTCAGATTTATTTTAACCTTGAGCATGTTGAGTTGAATTACCATAATTATAGGATTTGTAAACTTTAAATCCTTCTTGACTACCCCTTTACTTATAAGTTATTCCTAATATTAACATGATTTATTTAATAAAATAAATTTTAAAGAGTTCATATGGATAACATGGATAATGTTGCATGCATTTATTGAGAAAATACAAAAAAAAAGAAATTAAATGCAACTTTAGGGAATACTGCATTGAAATAATGCTATCAATTCTAATTAATGGAATACCTATATATTTACATGTGTATCCAGTTCCATTTTTCAGAACAATAAAAATCATTGCAAAAATATTTCTGCAATATTTATCTGACATACTCATAACAATGGCTTTAGGTGTAATACCACCAAATCATGATACGGCACATCCGGTTGCATACGAAAGTAGGTCTAAAAAAATATTCCCTTGAATTTGACAGTTGTAGAAAATTAACCCTGCATTTCAATGCACTTAATTTTTTCTGAGTCATAAACATGTATGTTGGGTGTCTGAAAGCATCATTCTTTGTTTATTTGATGGTCTTATAAAATATTTTGGAAAGTTAAGGTTACCTAGTTACCAAAGCAGGTAACCAGTAAATAATAGTGTAAAAATTGGGTTGTTTACTTCCGGTGCTGGTTACTTTCTTATATGCAATGAAATGTATTGTGAAATTTTCACTGTAGCACTGGACAGGATTAAACTTTATTCATGAAAAGTATTTCTTTGGTTGAAATAAAGGTAAATACTGTACATTTTTTTTTAAAGTGCCAATTTAACAAAGACTAATAGGGGAAAATCAATGGTGGTATTACACCTTAATGCACACATCATGAACATGTTGTCATGAAATTCATTATATAATTTTATGAGTAAAAATCCACTTTCTTGAGTTTACTGTAAAACCCGATTATCATTTCCTAGGATATCTTTTCAAGTTAAGCCCTTTCATGCCTTTGCAGTATAATTTTTTAAAGACTGACATGACTGATACGGATTTAAAGATCGAAGATTGACATATTTGTGACTATTTATAAAAATTTTGCAGCATTTTCTTTTAAAATAAAAAAGATATAATGATAGATCTAGATCACTCATTAACATTGAACAAAACACACACTAATGCAGTAATACAGCAATATACAAATTTAAATTATAAAACAGTAGTAGTAGAAATATAAATAATACTGTACTGAAATGGACGTCAAATTATATCTAAGGCTAATACATGTACATGTCAAAAATCACAACTTGTTATCATCAATTGCAAATTACAACAAATGATCAGAATACAATTTTGATGTTTGGCATTCATGAAAATGCAATAAAATACTCACACCTATTATCGTCCCCCTTACTTAAAATGACTTACATACATATATGCATCTGTACAATACTGCATCTTTATAGACCCAATTAAATCGAAATTTACATAAACCAGATAAACAGCACCACATATTGTGAAAGTATAAAAAAACTTCTAAGTCAAAATAGAAAGAAAATACACTGTAAGCACTAAATGAAAGTGTTAGTCGTTGAAGAAGCAGGATTCTCCAATAAGAAATATCAAAGATTCAAACGTAGCATAAATCACTAGCACCTTTTCAAAATCAAATTAGCATCATTTTAACCAATAAAGGTAAATGGTCAGAAGGATTATATTGATTTGGCAAATTTCCAAGTTCTTGAATTTCTCTAGATGACATGAGACCCCAGCGACCTAATAATCTGAGTTTGTCTTCCATAACATTGCTGGTCGTGTGCTTGTTTCGTCGTGTATGCACATTCCTGTGTTGGACGCTGTAAAATATATAGTCCACTGTGCAAGCATCGGCACTGTGTTGTGTTGTGACTTCACGTTCATAATGTCCCAGTCTTTCTATAGTGTGGCGATATGTTGATACTAAATTCAGTTTGTGCCATATACACCCTGAAGACTGTGACACAGCTGGATTGCTCCTATGTCCATAGTTCTCCTGATGGTGAGATCTTCTAGAAGCATGTTTGTTTTCACTTTCTATATGTTGACACTGGTCCGAAATGTTTACATCTGATGGGAAAAAATCTCTTGATAAATAATTGTCTTTGCCATATTGCCCTTCTCTCTGGCCAGATATAGTCCTGGTTAGTAATCCTTCGTACCTCAAGAACCCTTGAACCATGAACTTATATAAGTCACTAAACGGTGTAGCATTGAAATCCCCACACATGAGAACCTGACAATGACGATTTCTATTGGTTTTTGCAACTTTATCAATTTCTGCCAAAAGACACATGGCCTGTCCAAGTTTAACATCCCCTCTCCTTGGATTAAATAATAAATGAGTGTTAGCTACACATATAGAATCTTCTTCTGAATATTGATGTTTATGGGGTCGAAGTTTAACAACAAGACCAACATTGTCTCTGTCCAACAGACTATAGTTAGATTTATAGTAAGGCACAGAAACACTCTGTTCCAGAGTAAATTTTTCTCTTTTGTAAAATGTTGCACAGCCGTCTAATTTATCACCAGTTCTCTTGACATACACACCATTATAACCTGAATAAAAAAAATGAAGTGATTTTAATCCTTGGATTTTTATGCAGTACTTAGTGAAAACATCAATTCTTAAAACATGTATTTATATCATCATTTATGCATCATTTGTTATATCATAAGAAACACTGCATAAATAAAACCTTTCTAGAACTACAAATGTTAATAAACTTCAAAAGGTGTCATTTGTCTAGTCCAACAGGATTTATATAAATCTTCATACAAATTTGCATTTTGTTTAAGATTTCTTGTTTTCTACTTTCTTACATCATGTGTACAGATACATCATTTCTAAAATAAATAGTACTCAATACAAAAACTTCATTTTCATACTTGTAACAATTATTTAATGAACATTCTAAGTTTTTTTATGACATTTAATTCTTTACCAAAAAATATTCTGAAATGGTTAATTTTATAATGGCAATTTTTCCAATAAAAACGATCACAAGTGAATTATGAATAGGTCTATCATTACACCACTTTGTTTTTCCGTCACATCTTTTCCTGCTTAATAATATTATCATGACGATGAACAAAAGAGAAAACTTAAGCCATCTTGTGCTTAATCCTCTGAGAAACCCTAGATTTAAGTTTAAGAACTGGCTGATCAGGTTTTCTGATTCCTTGTTAAGATTTCTTTTTGCTTTTTATGGGTTTCATTTTTGTGGATGCTTTGCCAATCACTGCATAAAAAGCCTAGAGAAAATTTGTCATTTGTTGACAATTTATATTCTTGATTCCCCAGTATCCATGAAACCCATGAAAATTTGTAGCCCATGTAAAATAATCAATCCACTGTTTTTCTTTCCTACCTAGTTGCAATAAAACAAATTCTTACAACTACTGGTATGTTTTTCTATTCTAACAATTTGTTCAGTTTTAACGAGAATATGTCAGCATAGCTTTATTTTAAAAAAGGTATTGTCTGAAAGAAATGATTTCATGTTCATCTAAATGTCTTACCAAGCTGTTTCAGTTTAGGTTCCAAGAATTCTGTGTAATGCTTTTTGTTTACTTCTTGTAAACATAATATCTGAAAGTAAATTAACAGTAAAGTATTGAGAATGCACTAATGCCATGAAGATGGGATGAAATAGTTATTGTTGTCATATTGATGTATACAGATGTATACAGTACCCCACATACCCTTTTATTCATATAATGTACATGTATAAAATCTAGTAAAATGAAGTGGTTGGCACTTTTTTGGATTCTGCCTACAACTTTTCTAATCAGTAATGACTTTTCCAGGCTAAAGAACTCCCAAACCCACTGCCCCCTTCTCTGATACTTAAAATAAATTTGCTGTACATAACATGTAATCATATAAGATGATTACTTGTTTTATAATATGCTGTTATGTTCCCTACACATTATATTTAACAACTCATATTTAGCACACACAAAAAATAAAACAGATTATTAAAGTTGTAAATAGGAGGATATTGTGGTAATTTTACAAGAAATTCTCTTGTAATATTATCAGAAATGTCATCACATTGAAAACCCTTCCTTTCTTGTCATGATATAATTACTTTAAAATTACAGGATATATTGAATTTAAGATTAATTTTTATATGTCTGTAATATACAATGTAAGACTTGTACAAGTTGTCATCTTTAAACAAAATAACTCTTTCGTATTATATAAACTTGTAACATAAATTGGATTTTTTCCTTTGATGTTTTTATGAAATAATTTGCTTAAAAAGTGTGGTGAGGGAAAACCATGGTATATTATATGCAAATTTATGTTGTACCATACTTTGCTAATTAAATATGCAACTCGACTAGAATCCAAAGGAAAAAAGGCGGAGCTTCAGCCATGGTATAACATATTCATTTTCATGTTATTCCATGGCTGAAGCTCCACCTTTTTTCAAATGTATCCGCCTCTTAAATATTTAGGAAACTGTAAAACGTACTAAAAGGTCAAGATCTTCATTTGTTTTCATTTTATAAGAAAAAGCAATACAGGGGCGGATCGAGCCATTTTAAAAAGGGGAGGTTCCCAACCCAGGACAAAGGGGGGGGGGGGGTTCCAATTACATGTCCCCATTCAAATGCATTGATCGTAAAAAAAGGGGGGTTCCAACCCCGGAACCCCCCCTCTGGATCCGCGCCTGCAATAAATTATGTGTACCACATTTCAAGAAACCCTTTTCAAACTATATAGGATTGTTACGAATTCCCTTAATTTTGGAAACAATTACTAAATGTTTCTTCTTTCAGTTTTGAAAAAAATAAAATGTAAAACTATCATTTCTTTTGCGAAAATTCAATTAAATATCGATTTAAAAAGGGGGGTACCTATACACAAAGGGATAAATATCGGCTACAATTATCTGTGAAAAACATGATTAGGGGACGTACACTATCTACGCCCCTGGATCCGCCACTGTTAAAATATTGTTTTATCATTAAAATTGCGTTTTAATAAATAATCTAATAAAATAACGGAAGAAAAGCCTTTTTCAATTAGATGAAAGTTCTGTAAAATATGATTAATTTGTATGATACATTGAAAACAAAAAAAAAACAATTCTTACCGTCATTAGAATAATTATTTAATCCTTGTCGCTGGAATCAAACATTTTTGTTTACCTCAGTCTGACGACATTATGAAATTACCTGCGCCTACAATCATACACGGGGCACAAAACTAAAAAAAATCAATCGGGAAAATCCAACATTTCTTTACTTTCTGCAAATTCAGAGACGATCATACACGAAGCGCAAAAGTGACTTGCGCGAGCTTCCATTTCATTGGATAAAACTGTAACGTGATCAATTTCCAATATTAGTTGAAGGTCTTGAAGCTGTCAATCATTTTATTTATATTACAAATTTTATATACCATGTGTCTTACTCATTAACATATTTAAACAAACTCATCCTTCGGATTCGTTTGTTTAAATATGTTAACTCGTAAAAACCATGGTATATATAGTACATGTTTTAAATAACAAAGTTTTCAGACAAATACTTGTCCTTAGTTCACTGAGCAAAACAATAGAACAAGGTCACCCTTTTGTTTTAAAATTAAGGAAATTTACTTTAATAAGTGGCACACATTTATATCTATTTAGTCCATACTACTTCTGTACATGGAAACAAGCTTAGAACATTCAGAAGGTTTAAAAACAATTGCAAAACTAGTGTATTTGTTAAAACAATCAAATTTCATGACCATCGACACATTTTATCAAACTTTCGTTGTGGATTGCTGTCGCTTGTGGTTGAGACCAGACATTACACCAAGCCGACCACTCCATTATGTGATAGACTTTGTCTTTTCTGCAATGACAATTTTATAGAGACAGAACAACATTTTTTAATAGACTGTAATTTTTATTCAGATATAAGAGAAGAACTTTTTATTAATGTTCTGAATAACACTTTTAATGCTTTTAACTCGGATGAAAAATTTGATTTTATTATGAACAGTGATCATGCTCAAGTTTTATTAGCCAAGGGGGGGGGGGGGAGGATGTGAAAGCATCAAAATGTAGTATATATCAATACACATACATATTTAACAGTGCCTGGTGTCCCTAATAACAGCTAACAATGTTAGATCTGTTAATTTGCGGAAGCAAATTTTTGTTCTTCCCTGGCTGGGATTACAATCCATGCATTAAAGGGAAACTTGGCAAAAAAATCAAAAATTGATATTATGTCCATTCTGTATAAAAATGCTAAAATTCATAGATATTAAAGTTTTATTCTGCTAGATAAGAGATCACCATCAATTTTAAATTTAGAGTGTCAATTCCCTGCGTGCCGCCATTTTGTCATCTCCTTCGTTTGGAGACCAAGATATGTCTAAAGACCAAAACTATAGTTACCTGATGTAGTCGTAATTGCATGTCAATATCTTGTCAATCGTACGGTTGTTTTTTCTGACTAACTAATTTGATACGGAAAATGTTATTATTTTTTAAATAACCATGGTCTGTCATTTTTAAACTGTTTATGTTGGAATTAGTTAAAAAGTCAAAGTTCATCATAAATAAGTGTATCATGAAAATTGTTTTCGAAAGTCTAATTTGTTCATTATGACATTCTTTTATGTGATTTAAATAAATTCGGACCTTCCCTCATTTGATAACCAGCAGGGCTAAAGGTATTACCCCTAAAGGTATTGTGAGGTAACACGTCCAGGTATTCAAACGATTTCCTGTCGGACTTGCGAGTTCATGCATCGTTTCACTTCTGAGGGTATTGAGGAGTGTACACGGCCAATAATTTGTAACTTTCAATTTTTAACTATCAGGTGTATAATATACATCTCTGTCTTGTGTGTCCGAAAGTGATATACTAGTTATTACTAAACTCATACGCCTGTTTATATATAACATTTCTGGTGTAAAGAATATTATTTATAAAAATCTAAATAATACCCAATAAAAAAAAGATTTGAGTAAACAAAAATTTATTTACATATTTTTTCCAAGAGTAAATTTGGGAAAATGTAAGTATATACTCGTTGTCAATAGTGAAGGACAGATTGGAACATACCAGAAATATTGATTTAAAAAAATGTACGCACTTGTCGACCATTCGATTATACGCCTGGATATAAAGTTCAGAACTATAGCGCAATTTAAAATATATACATGTATACATAAGAAAGAAACATACATTTTGTGTAAAATAGGATAAACGTTTGGTAAATAGACTAGTCCATGTATGCCAACAGATATTTAATCATTGAATGTCGATAGACTATTGTATACCAAAAGAAGAAGAAGAGAACCAATTTGATTTAAATACAGTCCATATATATAACTTGCTTTGGTTCATCGAAGTTATGGACATAGTAAAATCACAGATTTATTTTCAATTAGATTGTTCTCGAATAAAGGAAGAAATTTGTCATCATCACAATTGTTCCGACATGCATGTAATATATATGCAACTGGACGTACACTAATTATCCCCAAAGGATGTGAATATTTTCCAGGAAAACTATTAAGTATCAAAGTTTCAAATCAATTTCGGGATTTAATTTTCTTTCTTGATATTCAATAACAGAAACTTAAAGAATAAACTGCTTGTCCGCTTTAGGGGTATTCTTGCGTAATAAAACAGACTTATAATTACACTTAAAAATAGGGAAAGATGACATTAAATTCGTTCTGTCTTTTTTTTTTAAAACATTGTTGGTCAAATATTAACTAAAGTATTATACGTTGTGAGACGAAGACTATTTTAAAAAGGACATTCCCGATTATGTATAAATTTTGTTGATGCTTTTCACACTTGAAAAGAATAGCTGTTCTTTATTTTTCGATTCCATTCCAAGAAGATCCTTAAATTTCCTGTCAATTTTTTAAACATCTTTTTTTTCTTCAAATAACTGAAGTATTTGTGCGTTGTGAGATTTAAAATATTTTGATGAGAACATTAATTCCTGAATACTATGTAAATAAAGATCGTTTTGGATGGACTAAATTATATAATTGCAATTGGTAATGATCTGTTTCAAATATTAAAGGTTACCGATTCTAATTTAGATATAAAATAATACAATTTTTAGTTCATACACTCGTGTTTAGAAGGCTATTATTATTTATAAATTTAATCAATTAAATCAATTAAGTATTTCATCGTTACAAAAGTATTCAGAAGTCATAATTCATTTAAAAGTGAGCTTATGCACTCCGTTTATCATTCATACGAAATGTTGTTCACACCTGGAACGGTGATCCGTGACGCCTAGATTTCACTGAATGAGGATCAAAAGATCAGAATGACATAATGCTAATCTTTTAATTACCTTCAGTCTAACCACGCATTCAACATTCACTAAGTGTCACATAACAATACACATTGTATTTCCACATTACAAGCAGAAAATGTTTGCTTAACTGAAGCAAAAAGGTCATATACATTGTATTTTTAATACACTATCGATCATGTCAGTTTCATATGTTTGTTTAAAGTATTTGTAGAAAAAAAATCATAAAAATGTTCTATTGTATGATTTACTTTTATTTCTAAAATTCCTATCAAAAATCCACACATAAATCCTACAATCTAATTTTAAAAGTTGTATGGCTATCACTTGTTTTTAGTTGGTTGATAGCTACACCAAAAGTCGTTGATGCGCTTTAAATCGCGTTATTATATGGTTAACGAACAAGACTTAATTGAGATTTATTTCACTCCTGGCATGCAAAAAGACTTAAACTACGTCACATAAGTCAGGTAGTTTGAAGAAATAAAATTAATAATTCCCTATTTTCTTCTTTATTAGTTTTCATATCAAAATAAAACTTGGTGAATATGTTTTTTATGGTATTATGAACATAATAAGATGATAAGTGAAAAATCGTGAAGTTTCCCTTTAATATATCATGTATATCGGTACTCATTTTGCACCATAATATTATTATCAATACCTCAGCATTTAGAGCTTGGATCTCTTGCAGCAATTTTTCAGATCTGTACTTCCAGTCTAGAACTTGTTGTGGGGATTCTCTGTATAGATATTTATTGTCCTCCAATAAGTTCTGAGCCAGGATATTGTATGACATTATCGTGAATTCAAATCCAGGTCTGGGTCTTTGTAGCTGTTCTATCCCTAACCTGGTCAGTTCCCACTGCCTATTCACACCATACTCTCTATCTGTAATATACAATGTAAAAGACATGGGTCAAGTGGGTTATTTCAATGAGACCAATCAGATACATTTTACCTCTAGATCTCTAACACCAATATGTGTGTTGGTACAATGTAGATGATCTGATAGCTGTATACATAATTTTGTTTCACACGAAAATACAGAGATAGTGTGGCTTATACATGTACCGGTAATACACATTTGTTTTTATATGTATTTTTTCTTAAATTTTGTATTTATTCTAAGCTTTTGTAGACACACACTGAGTGAGCTCACAGGCACGTAGCTCCATATACGCAAACACGCATGTGTGTGCACATCGGCATGCTGAACCAAAAAATATATTTACTACTTTCGATTTCTATGTTAGAGTTTTTAAAACAAAATACATTTCTATTTAATTCGATAGGGTTTAGCTAGCCTAACCTATTTGTCATCATTAAACGACAGTCCTTCGTACAACCATGACAACAGCCTGTGAACTTGAAACGCATTTAGTTATACTTAAATGATGAACGGCATCAGGGCCTTCAGGATTTACGTCTGTACACCCAATCGTAATTGATTTCCGCTCTCTCACTTTAGTTTGCATCAATCAAATTTTAAGAAACTTGTACACAATTATTGTTAACAAAACACAAATCAAGTGGGAATTTATTTACTTTTGTTATTCAAGAGAAAAAACAATTTTTAACCAAAAAAACTGTGGTAGTGGGTTTCAGTTCTCTAATTTCAGTTTGCCTCAATCAAATGTTTTGAAACTTATACCCAATGCAAAGTACCATAAAATACTATGGATTAAATCGAGTTCAATTTGCAGCTAGGTCAAATGTAGGGTTTTCGATTTAGGCCAGCAGGGGCGTCCTACATGTAGTACTCCAATAGACACATTCTTCTTTTAATTTTATTTGCTGTCTTACTTTAGATTCATGTATCATAAAAAAGTATGATTCACATCAATCGCGAGGTCGGTAGATAGAGAACATGCTGGTGTATTAAACCTCACGACCAGATGTACAATGTACACTTCGGTGTGTGAGACAATTGATGCAGTAAACCTAGTGCTGAAACCTTCTGAAAAAACTATTTCGAGTATTATGTTGACAATGGTAAAAAGTGTTACCTCCGTGTAGTACGTCAGTTGAAAACATATGTACAATCAATCATAAGTAACGATAGGTCATCATAGCTAGCATTAATGCATATTCATCGGTATTTCAGTGTGAATATGGACACAGTAATGGGGAAGTTTTTTTCTGCAAGGTCCCAAAGAGCAGATTATGGACAATTTTGAGTAAATTCTGTCCCACAAATACAAATGTATGTGTTGCTATGTTTTCAATGTACCATACATGCCATATGATTTATCCTATTCATGCTATTTAAAAGAATTCTGAATAGTTTTTTATTAATGAATTGTCCTATTCAAAAGGATTCTTTATAGTTTTGCATCAATGAATTGTCCTATTCAAAAGGATTATTTATAGTTTTGCATCAATGAATTGTCTTAAAGCCCTATATTTGTATGTAGCACAACCTTCCTATGACCAAAAACAAAAAATAAAAAAATTCTGCATAAAATGGTTCCTTAAAATATTTTTTTTTGTAAGCTTGCACATCGTTTTACCTTAGCCATGTTAGCTACGCCCCTGGCTCCTTTGGGCTTGTGTGGATGCCAGTCTGTTGTTTCAGGCTTCGTGTTGCCCTTTGAATGTCTCCTTTTTTTTTTGTCTTTCACATTAGGGGACATTACAATTTGTTGCCTACCCTAACATGGACATACTGATTGGTTGCAAAAGGCCTGTAGTGTATTGGAAATAAGGACTTGACCAGGAAAACTTTTTGATGATCACTGTTTCATGGAATAGGGTCATGGACATGGTAAGGTGAACCCTGTCTAACACACATGGTACATGTACAAATGTACTTGTAAACCTTGAATGGAGCCCAAAACCATGATAATAAAAAATTGTCAACATGGTCAAGAGAGAAATCCATGTGCACTGATGTGATAAACCAAAAAGATGGTATAAAATATTAAGCTTTAAGCA
Organism: Mytilus edulis; assembly: GCA_019925275.1. Taxonomy (NCBI): domain Eukaryota; kingdom Metazoa; phylum Mollusca; class Bivalvia; order Mytilida; family Mytilidae; genus Mytilus; species Mytilus edulis. Next base: position 103,639,184 of record CM034350.1, on the reverse strand, counting down.
GAGAGTTTAGGCTGTTTTGTCATTGCTGGATAAGTAAAGACAGTATCCTTATAAAGTTGTACTCACACACATATCACAGAGAAGACCATGTGGAAATCTGTACTGATAGACATACTAACATGACAAACTACATTTTTAACATAGTTTATATCATGATACATTGTTTTTACTTGGAAACAAATAAGAATACATTACCAGTATTTACATCATTGTACATGGTTAATGTGTCTGAATGTTAGACAATATAATTTTCTTTACCTTCTGTAAACAGGTAAAAGATTTTAAGGTCAATGCACTTTCAAATTTCAATATAAACACTGGGGGTCATGCACCTTGTTTTTTCCTTAAACTACAAATGTACATTGAAATTAATTAAATCAAGGTTATTTCATATGGGCATACAGGGGAATTACATTTTCCTTCTTACATATATACGGTATATAGAGGAAACATTAAATGATAAAATTGGTAAAATTTTCTGAGAGTATTGCTTTTAATAAATACATCTGAGTTTTGTTTTGGTTTTTTTCCCCTCGTATTTTAAAACATGAAACTGGATGTATAATGTAGTTATATAATGTTTGATGGTTTTACATCTAAAAGATGTTTTCATGTCATAATTTACATGCCAGAATTTGTTTTAAATTTCTATTAAAACATGTAAAGAAAATGTGATTTCTTTTTTTAAACAACATGTTATTTACCTTTGACTTTGCGTAAACCTAATCAGATAAATATTCATAAAATTGAGAATGGAAATGGGGAATGTGCCAAAGAGACAACAACCCGACCATAGAAAAAAAAACAACAGCAGAAGGTCACCAACAGGTCTTCAATGTAGCGAGAAATTCACGCACCCGGAGGCGTCCTTCAGCTGGCCCCTAAACAAATATATACTATGTCTTTTAATATTGAAAACCTTTTCATTTTATAGTTACACATGCATGTTATTAAAAATAAAATATGTTTCACACTCTCCATGTGTATCAAAATGTAAATAAACATGTACCTATTTGTTGAACCTTGTTTGGACATTTTATCTCTTCAGCAAGTTCAAGAGTTTTTTCAGTTTTGGTTCGTGCTACTTTATAATTAGATTCTCCAGACAAATGTACTTTTCTTTTTTGAGTTACAGTTGCATGAAAGCTGTTTTCTAATAACCCTGAGGAAAATGGAATTGATCTTCGATTATAACGATCCTTTTTATACTGAAATATTTCCTCTTGTACTTCATTTGTACAAGATTTCATAGAACTTCCAACTTGAATAACAGCTGGGTCGTCTAATACATTAATGTTTGTTTGACTACACTTTTTCTGCATTCCGTTTTCCTCAGAACCACTTGAATCAAAATTTTCTATGTTAGATTTCCTTTCTTCCATAGTTTGTCTTTGATTATAACATTTGTTGTTATAAAACAAATTCTCTTTTTCACAGGAATTACTTAAACTTCCACTAGTACAAGTAATTGATGATATGGTACTAACAGTTCTTTGATTCACAAGTCTCCCCAATATACAAAGCCTGCACTGCATTTTCGAAAACATCTTTTTCATACAAAGTCAATACCACTAGTGACTTGACATCCATTCTAAAAATACTTATCATGATACTACAAAGGTTTAAAAAACCCAATAAGCTTTAACCTTGACCTTTAGGATTAAAAATAGTATATCTTCACCAATATTACATCATACATTGTTACATGTAATGTGTTTTCACTATTGGTCTGCCTTATTGCATAATTCTTTGACACGTGCTTCTTTTAAAAAAAAATTGTTCTGAAGAAAATTGAATAAATGTGACTTGTTCAACTTCAAATGTTATTGTTAGTTTCACTTTAAAATAAGTTTCATCGCATGATTATATATTTTCGTAGATTTCAGCAGTGTGTCATGTTTTTTTTTTAGTTTTCTTCACATTCCAACTAAAATGTTCTTATTTTGAAAACATTGGCAGTGTGCCGGAAAGTTTTATAAACAAAGCAACCACTTATCAATCACTCCTTTGACATGCATGTACTGGGTTTTCGTCCTTGATTATAATAACACAAAAGTCGATTACGGTTTTTAAATTCCGTATTTATCGAATAATGTCGTTAACCTTAGCTGGAACCGGCTTAAATTTCGATTAACAACAAGGATTTGTAACAAGAATAAGAATACCATTTTGTACATATTTCGATTTTTAGCGCTCCGGACCCCTTTTTTCAAAATCCGTCATTTTTGTTTTGTTTTCCATCAATTTTTATTTTTTCGCGTTTTTCTGTATTTCATCTGAGACTACTATTATAACTATATGTTATAGTAGTCTCAGATTTCATTAATATAACTTTAATTACTATAAACAACTTGTATTTACAATTTGCTTTCAATTCCAAGTTTACTTTCCGAAGAGGTCACCGATCTTATATATATAACGACCATGGGCCATGATTTGTTTGTAACAGTAAATTATACAAATCCTTGATAATAGTCATGGAGGTCACAGTATATATCAGTGACCACTGAGGATAGTAAACATCGAATTGATAGTTAATAGCAAATGCAAGATATTTATCGTATACTTATAGATTCATGTAATGTTATTTAGAAAAAAACGCAAAAATATAATGGTTGATTGTTTTGCAAATATATCAGATCTACTTGGTATATCGCAAGAAATATACTGTTTCCAGGTCTAATGCAGTCCCAGAATGATGTTAAGACTAACGTTAGAGTGTTCAGCGGACTATGAACAGCTATATCCTTCATTCAAATTAATTTTCATTTTATTGACACCGACAACCCGGCCCCCTTAATACTTTTTGTTCGGATTATTCCTACTCAGCAACTCCATGCAGTGCATGGCGGATCCAGAACTTTTCCTAAGGGGGGCGCTGACTGACCTAAGGGGGGCCGCTCCAGTCATGCTTCAATGATTCCCTATATAATCAACCAAATTTTTCCCACGAAAAGGGGGGGGCCGGGCCCCCCAGCCCCCCCCCCCCCCTTGGATCCGCCTATGCCTCATGGTATGATTTTTTACACAATCCTGTACCTGAATATAGTTTTATTGTAGTAGGCTAATACATCTTTGATGTAATCATCCCACCTTTTTTCTGGCAGTTTTTGTGGCCCTTTCAGTTTAAAACCAACAGATTTATTTTTTTGTTGGATGTATTGTAATTCTGTCGTGTCTTGCAAATGTATAATTTGGCAAAGCCAGTGTATCTAGCGTTATTTTAATAAGGTGTAGACTAAGTGACTATATGGCTAGACTTTCGGTTCACCACTAAAGAAATGTGTTGAATATACGTCAATGAGACATTTTAATCTAATGACACAATAAACTAAAAGAGATCATAGACAGTCACGCATATATATAGAGTAACAAACTGTCTTCAACAATAGACACTACTAAAAATGTCAAATCCACGTGGTCAAATCACTTCTAAATAAATCTGAGTTTCTTCAAATCTTTCATTTATTAGACAGAAACCTTGAATCAAAGATCACCAATTTTAACACAAAACTCTGATTTTCGAAAGCACACCATTCCTGTAGTTGGTGTCAAAAAAAAAAAGGCTTACGACTTAGACTGATCGTAAGTCACAAAAAAATCAGTATACTTAAGTCTTACCATCAATCTAAGTTGCAAGTTTTTTCTTGTGTGAAACCAACTCCTAGTGCATCGACTGAATAATAATAATAATAATAATAATAATAAATTCTTTATTTAAAGAGGGTAACTCAATTAGAAATAGTCTAATTTTCATTGAGGCCCTCAAACAAAATACATGCACACAGTTAACATTCATACATTCATACATTAATTTACAATATATATTACTAGTATATACACAATTCAATCATTGAAATATACAAAGGGTAATAAATGACAATATTTGATATAGTTTTGTTAGAGGAAAACAAATTAGTTGACTTGCATATAATTTTCAAGAAAATGATTATAACTATGTTTCTTGAATAATTCCACATTAGGACATTTTTTTATTTCGAGTGGTAAATTATTCCATACTTTGGTTGCAGAATAATGAAAAGATTTTTTATAAAAATTTGTATTTGGTCTTGGAACAAAAAGATCATTATTAGAGACAGATCGTAAGTTGTGGCGTTGCACATCATCAATATTTAGTATTGCTAAGTAATCAGGTGTTAGCCCATTTACAATTTTAAACATTAGAATTGATTGTTGGTATTTTATTCTTTTGGTAAAAGATAGCCATTTTAAAGAAGAAAACATGAAATTAGATGGAATAGAAATATCGCATTCCAGTATAATTCTTGCTACTCTTTTTTGAAGTTTTATGATTCTATCTGAATCTATTTGTAATAAATTTCCCCAAACTGAACTACAATAGTCTATATATGGTAGAATATATGCATTATAAAATAGTTGCCTTGTGTGTATTGGCAAATATACTTTAATTTTATATAAAAGTGATACTTTAGATGAGATAATTTTACATATACGATCAACATGATCTTCCCAGCTTAAATTTTCATCAATGTCTATTCCAAGTAATTTGAAAGAATGGACATTCTCAATACATGTTTCGTTGACGGTAATACATAATTCTGATAGTTGTTTAAGTTTTTGTTTTGAACCCAATTTCATACACTTAGTTTTTTGAATACACATCATATATAGATATGAATATAATCATCTCAATTCTAAGATGTTACACCACAGCCAGATCAGAGCCACACACATATTAGAAGAAAAAAAGGCATAACAATTATATCTAATATAAACAGGCAAATATTGTCAACATGTTAAATAAAACAATATCTGTACTATATTGATAGCTTTCTCAGTTCAAAACATATCTTAATATAAATTGCAATACTTTTCAATACCGCTAGGGTTTCTTATAAAAAGCCAATTAAATTTGGCACTTGTGCTTAACTTTAAGATTTTACAACATATTAGAATATTATCATAAAAGTCTTTTCTTAAAAAGTTATAATGGGGAAATTGACATATACAATATTGATAATATAGGCAATCGTCGAAGCATGACTGTAGCGACTCCCACTTATAGGACAGTCAATCCCCCCTTATAATATTTTTGGGATCCTATGGCCCCTGCATGGGTATTTTATTTATTTCAGTTTTATAACTAGTCCCCGCGGACCTACTATGCCGATTATGTGCTATATTATAGGAACAGTGAATAATTTTTATGTCCCTTCACGAGACAGCAACCCGAAGATACAAATAATTTTACATGAAAAAGGTCAAACGACATATGTACTAACTTACCTGTATACGTATGTCTTTGTCTCCCAGACATGTCTATATACCTTATGTATATCTTATTGTTCAATATATTCTGTGTACATCTTTTATAAAGGAATCGGAACATTAATCATTTCATTTATTGAAGACCCCCATTACCTTAACAACGCCTGTGACGTGTATACATATTTACGTTCAATGCGTAATGAGGGGTGATGGTTTATCAAAAGTTTTCCAAGAGAATCATTGAACATGTCTCCAACAGAATCATTGTTAACCGCGGGTGACAATATTACGATCATCATCACGAGTTGGTTGACCGGTATGGCATATATCTTCGTTTCACAGATGATATAGCGAATATGTTCCCTTTCCCCGAGTGTGACATAACGAATTAGAATAAAACCGAGTTTGTACTGACGAACATGAGCAACGCGACGGGCGCCCCGATAATGTATGTGAAGCAGATTCTGCTTATCTGATTTTTGGTCCTTTTCTTGGCTTTGTCAGTTTATTTTTGACTTATGAATTTGAGTGTCCCTGTGGTATCTTTCGCCTCTCTTTTCATGAAATCGAAATAACCGTCGGCTCATCATGCAGTGTGGAATTGTATTGTGACAGATATTTGACATAAATATAGGACATTGCTGATGTCCAGTTTTTAGTTCAAGTAAACTTCACGTTGGTCAAACTAACTTTCTTTGGTCAAATAACTTTCGGATAGAACAAATATTACTTAAATCTTTGTTTGAAAGTAAAAGATGAACAAACAAGTCATAAACTTCGGACAATGGTTGACATGGTCAACTTACGTCAATAATTTAACTTTGATAAACTATAGGGCACAAACTAGTACCAAAGTCATAAAGTGATTACTATATAAGAGGAAATTCTGCTTTGAGACGTTGTAGTGTGACAGATATTTGACATAAATATAGGACATTGCTGATGTCCAGTTTTTAGTTCAAGTAAACTTCACGTTGGTCAAACTAACTTTCTTTGGTCAAATAACTTTCTGATAGAACAAATATTACTTAAATCTTTGTTTGAAAGTAAAAGATGAACAAACAAGTCATAAACTTCGGACAATGGTTGACATGGTCAACTTACGTCAATAATTTAACTTTGATAAACTATAGGGCACAAACTAGTACCAAAGTCATTAAGTGATTGCTATATAAGAGGAAATTCTGCTTTGAGACGTCAAAGTTTGAATTTTGAAACTTATAGGTAAGTCATGATTTTAAAAGTATTAAGATTTAAAGTAAAATATTTTAAATAAGTTTAACTAAAATAAAGATAATAAATAGTAATCATAAATGAAGTTTATTCAAAATATTTATTGTTTTCTGTTAAGGAAATAATTGAAAATATTTGTTTTACTTTATTGTTGTTTGTAACTGTTTTGTATTATTTTTGTTTTTATTTATTTTATTAAAAAGTTTGAATTTTGAAACTTATAGGTGTCAGTCGATCCCGGCCTGCCTCTACATCGGCAACAACGCCCGGCCTGCCTATACAGCGGCAGCAATGCCAAACACCATCTTAGGCATTGTTCCCAGCTAGTTTCCCCACTAAGATGTTCCCAGCTAGTTTTCCCCATCATGGAAAGATTCCAAGACCAACCCTCACAGAGTCATTCGTCTGTTGAGAGTTTGGGTCTTTAAAGAACAACTAACTATGCAGACCAATATACTACATAACATCAACAAGACGAATTCTACACAAATAATTGTTATAATGTTTGGTGGAGGACGAATTCCATAAATTAATTTGTTATAATATTTGGTGGAGGACCCCTTTCAGTATCCGAATCTTCAACTTAATAATGTTTGTCATAATATTTGGTGGAGGCCCGTTAAAAGCTGACATGAAAAATCAACATCAAGACTTAACAGCATGTCAGAAACTAAGACAGTGTTTCGACAATTCGAACCGGAATATTTACAGTTGAACATTATTTTTGTACCGTTCGGACTATTTAATTCTGTATATTTCCAGTAAATGATTTATTTGTGAATAATCAGAATACACCATTGAACAATGACACAAGCTGAATATCAGAGAACTGTTACATATTATTATAAAAGAAGAACTTTTATCAACATCAGTGACATTAATATTAAATTTATATTGTTGTGTATTTTAATTGTAAACATATATTTTCAAGAAACTGTGAGTACATCAAAAGCTTATTTCTAAAATCTAAATTTTTAATTTAAAATTTTCAGCTATGAAACAAAATGTTCATTTTCATTTCACAAATCGTATTGCGTTTCATGTCTTAAAATTTTAAGAACATCTTTTCTAAAAGACTGTCTAAATAAGTATTAAAATTATGTTTTTCATAGGATGTTGTAAAATTTTATTCATTTAAATCATCCATTGAATAACTTTTCAGAATGATGTTAATTAGAACTGAATGTTTGTATTTTAAACGCATGTCAATATTAATATTTGCAATCAGTCGTCTTTAAGATTAGGTTCAAACTTAATTAAGGGTTACATAACGTAAATATCCTTGTTTGTAAGTTACCTATTAGGAACAAGTTAGTAAAATTCTTGTTGCCGTTTACTGTACATTTTGGAAAATCTAATACCGGTACAGAGTTATAATAATTCAATATATACATATATAGGCAAGCATAATGCTCAGGCTACCTGAATAGCAGGGACGCCACAATTAATAGATATAATGGGTTACCTCACAAGAAGGAACGCCATACAAATATACGCATGGGTCACCTCAGGAGCAGGGACGCCACAATCAATTGACAAAATGGGTTACCTCAAGAGTAGGAACGCCATCAAAATGATAAGACAGTAACTTAGAGACTGATAAAAGCAAAATCAAATTCTGTTTAAAATTTATTCAAGTTTTTCATATTTCATATATTTTTGCAATATTTTGTTTTAAACACTTTGCATATATTTCTAATTACATTTCATCAACTGTAAAAATTAACGTTCATTTGTAAGCATGTGAGTAACAAACTTTAAAGAACAACGATTTATAATTAATACTTAATAGTATTTCATCATCATAACATCAATTAAATTATAAAACAAATAAAAGATAAAAACACCAATTAAATAGTATGATTAAGGAATCTAAATAATGAAAAAAAAGAAAGAAAAAAAGAAAAAAAAAGAAAAATATTAAAATTAAGTTCAAGTTTTTTTTCCCCGCTTAAAATCAAAAAGTAAATGCTGTATGTTTATGCATCCATTGGTTTTTCATCACTCAATTGCTTGTCTTCTATATTGTTTTGAGGTTTAAATATGGATATTGATTATTTACTTACATTAATAATTAAAGTTATAAATCCATTTTCAAATTAATATAGTAAACATAAAAATACATAATTTCTTTAAAATTTTCTTTATTATTTATTATATTTTGGAGTCCAAAATTTCTAAGGAGAGTGATGTATTGTGACAGATATTTGACATAAATATAGGACATTGCATGCTGATGTCCAGTTTTTAGTTCAAGTAAACTTCACGTTGGTCAAACTAACTTTCTTTGGTCAAATAACTTTCTGATTAGAACAAATATTACTTAAATCTTTGTTTGAAAGTAAAAGATGAACAAACAAGTCATAAACTTCGGACAATGGTTGACATGGTCAACTTACGTCAATAATTTAACTTTGATAAACTATAGGGCACAAACTAGTACCAAAGTCATTAAGTGATTGCTATATAAGAGGAAATTCTGCTTTGAGACGTCAAGTTTGAATTTTGAAACTTATAGGTACATTTGTAAGTCATGATTTTAAAAGTATTAAGATTTAAAGTAAAATATTTTAAATAAGTTTAACTAAGATAATAAATAGTAATCATAAATGAAGTTTATTCAAAATATTTATTGATTTTCTGTTAAAAATAATTTTAAAATATTTGTTTTATTTATTGTTGTTTGTAACTGTTTTGTCATTATTCTTTGTTTTATTTATTTTATTAAAAAGTTTGAATTTTGAAACTTATAGGTGTCAGTCGATCCCGGCCTGCCTCTACATCGGCAACAACGCCCGGCCTGCCTTAACAGCGGCATCTACGTCGGCTAGTTTCCCCCAGCATGTAACAGCAAATAACCAACTCTCACGGAGTCATTCTTCTGTTGAGATAATGGGTCTACAAAGAACAACTAACTCTGCAGACCAACATACTACATAACATAAACAATACGAATTCCACGAATAATAATTTTGATACAATAATAGTTCTTGATGAATTGTATTCATTGATACACGTGCATGTTGACAGATATATCATTAGAAAGAAACAAAAGAAAAAAAGAAACTCCAAACCGAGAGAAATTAAAACAAGATAATTGGCATAAGGCATAATTTTACCCTTTTTGTCGAGCCTTCGACTTTAGTCGAAAAAGCGAGACTAAGCGATCCTACATTCCGTCGTCGTCGTCGTCGGCGGCGTCCACAAATATTCACTCTGTGGTTAAAGTTTTTGAAATTTTAATAACTTTCTTAAACTATACTGAATTTCTACCAAACTTGGACAGAAGCTTGTTTATGGTCATAAGAAAGTGTCCAGAAGTAAATTTTGAAAAAATAAAATTCCATTTTTCCGTATTTTACTTATAAATGGACTTAGTTTTTCTGCGAGGAAACATTACATTCACTCTGTGGTTAAAGTTTTTAAAATTTTAATAACTTTCATAAACTATCCTTGATTTGTACCAAACTTGGACAGAAGCTTGTTTATGCTCATAAGATAGTATCAAGAAGAAAATTTTGAAAAAATAAATTTCCACTTTTCCGTATTTTACTTATAAATGGACTTAGTTTATTTGCCAGCAACAAAACATTCACTCTGTGGTTTAAGTTTTTAAAATTTTTATAATGTTCTTAAACTATCCTGGATTTCTACCAAACTTAGACAAAAGCTTGTTTCTGATCATAAGATATTATTCAGAAGTAAATTTGTAAAAAAAAAAATCACTTTTCCGTATTTTACTTTAGTTTAGTTTTTCTTCCAGTTAACATTAGGCCAATTAAAATTAATTGATAGATTTTCATCCCCGCCCGCCCCTCTGAAATCGTCCCGCCCGATTTTTTTTATTTAAGAAAAAAAATACGATTTCGGATTTTGTTAATTTCCGTTTCCGGTAACCGTCAAAAAATTTCGTTTCATTCAAAACTTCCTGTTTCAAATTTCGGTTTTCGTATTTCTTCAAGTAATTTTAAATGATTCTGCAGCTCTATGATGACAAAAATCATCTACCGAGAATAGAGATTGATTACGAGAAGGTCATGAAATAATCGGTACTCAAGTAATACGCTGTGTCCAAGAACGCAAATCGCGGCATGACCCACATTTCTTTCGTTGATTATTAATTTTATTGATAAAATGACTTTGTGTCAGAAAATGTGGACTATGAATTATATCCAAAAAGCAAGAAATGTGAAACACATTGGTACAAAGACATAACTGGATTAAACAAATTGACACAAGCACAAACTTGTTAGATTTATGACAGTTAATGAGTTCAAAAAGTCGGCAAACATACACTTAGATTTACTTTGGCTATTGTTTTTTTTTTTGGTTTTTTTTGTTGACAAACAGCAAATACCTTCTGTCCCAATACCATCAATAGAGTCATTAAACAATTTCTTCTTTTTTGTTAAGTTCATGTTTTACATATTAATTATATTTGCATCTATAAGAAGATCTCGAATCATAAAAGAACCCGAACCCTATCATTTTCAAAACTGTTTGAGTTTACATTTTATTCTGTACTCATAATTCTTGTGTTGCATACCAAAGCATATTTGTTTCATTTTATGGAACAAAAAACATCGCTTAGAAAGACAAATAAATTTGGTGAAGGTAGTCCAACTGAAGAGAGCATTTCTCTATGTTTATGCTGTTTACTAAAAATAGGTTTCCATCCTGCTAACTGTCACTATTTGCGGGGATTTTCCCCATGGAGGCTCCCCATTCGAAATTTTGAAATAGCAATTTTGTCCACAATTTAAAACAAAACAATCAATTTTACCATGGGTATACAGAGCTACAGATAAGAATTCACAAATTGGGTTTTTTACCCACCATTTTCTTATATAATTGGGTGATAAATTTTTTAATTGAATTATCAATTCCAATTCATCCCTCATGTTAATATCAAATTGGGTTTTTCACCACCAAGCTCCTTAATGTATGGGTTTTTTTCATCAACACAATATTGAATATTTAAGCAATATCAACCCCAGATTTTTTTCCATCTTAGATATGTTTCTTCCTTTGTTTAGCTGTTTTATTTGGTTATGGGTTAGGGTTAGGGTTTTTTGCTAGCTGTTTTATTTGGTTTATTCACTGAGGAGCAATTGTAGGTTTAATTTGTGTTCCGTTTCAAACCTTCTGCCAGTTTTGTATTTCCTCATATAAACTGTAAAAAAACGAATATGTGTATTCACAGGCACTCGTCTTATACCTCTATATAATAAATTCTGAGACCAGTACCTGTGTGTGTATTCATTATTTAACCGTAAAATAAAAAAGGGTATAAACTCTAATTATACTTGAATGTTTTTGTTTTATTCCAATTTTCATAAATCTGGGTTTAGTTGTCTTTTATCAGAACTTTTGGTTTATGGTGCTTTATCATGTCATAATTGATTTGGCCTTTCACTTTTTCCAACTGATTTCGTTTTTGAGGAAACCCTGTTTTTATAAGCAATGTTCTCGTTAAGGTACGCACACACGCCCGTGTGTTCGATGGATGCTTCTTAAAAACACTGGCTGAGTCTTGTTATCATCATAACTTTCCCTCAGCTTTTCAAAAGATTAGAAGCAGAAAACATGCTTCTATTCAATATTTTTACCGGACATTCACTTTTGTTTTATTTCAATGTACAATGTATGTTATGATAAATCACGAGCAATGCGAAGAAATATGACTACATGACACACGCTAATTGGATAAACGCCGAGAAGATCGAAATGTTTTCAAAATCATGTGTACCTATAACTCGAATAATTCAAGCCCTTTCCGTGTCCGATTTTCTCCCACACGAGGGCTTGAACTCCTTATGATCATTGGCCGCGTCGCCTGCTCTCTGTGAGAGAGAGCCAATCGGCGGCGATCAGGATAATGAGTCTGCGCAACTGTCTTTTAATTGTCTTACCAAACACGTGTGTTCAATTAACACAAATCCGATAATAATTAATTAACATCAATTAACATCATTTAACATCAATTAACATCCAGAACTCCTCCTACTTTAGCTGCCAACTTAGTAAAAAATTTCCATATTGCATAGCGGTGTGAATTTTCCGGTTGACGGTCTTTATCGAGGAAGACGTTCAGGCGTTAATGTAGCCTTCGTAGATCAGCAGAATATAACGACTGAATTATTCGGGTTAGTGTACCTATTGAGCAACGGAAAACTGTAACAGGGACCCATTTCAGCTACTTGATGCAGGAATCTCTTTTTAGATCGAAAGGAAATTTCCAATTATAAATATTATAAAAATAGTTTACGCGATGACTGTAAACAGATAGATCTATGGGTAAATAACGCAAATGGTAGCCAATAAAAGGGTTGGGAACTCATGGTTATGGCATATAATTGGGTTTTTCTTTGAATTAATTGGGTTATTGAACCCTGCAATGGGCAATTGCATTGGGTTTTTAATTATTTGTATTGCGTGATCACGCAAATACGCAGCTTATCTGGAGCTCTGCCGGTATAGCACTGTGAGAGTATGGAGGTATGTAACTGTTTCTAAAGCAGCAATTACATGTAGAACCGTGAGTGGTTGCCAACCATAGATTTTTATTTAAGATTTGAAAAATTATGTACGATTCCTTATACATGTATATTCATGATATAAGCTTATTATTACACTTGCATATATGAAGAACACGTCACCAGAGGGTTTCATAAATTAAGAAATAAAAAATAAAAAATAAAATCCTCCCACCACCCCATTTTTTTCAAAAATTTGGATGAAAATCTATTAATTAATTTTAGTTGGCCTTACATACAGTCTGCAGTTAAAGTTTATAAAACATTTATTAGATTCATAAACTATCCTGGATTTTTTACCAAACTTGGAAGCTTCTTTCAATCAAAAGACAGTATCGAGAGGGAAATTTTTATTGATGTTTTTCCTCATTTTTGTTGAGTCTGCGATTAACAGCAAAAGTAGTCGAGACACTGGGTTCCGTGGAACCCTTACGAATTTTTATATTCAGCACCCAGATAAATGACAAAGTTTGAGAGTTTACTTGTGAAAACATGCATAAACAAAACAAAGAATGCTTGTACCTATACAATAAATGCACCAACTTTAAGAGCAGTTTCTGTTGCAGTGTTTGGATTGTTCCGGTTTTTTGTTGTGATTTTGTTCTTCTTTATTTGTATTTTTAACCATGGTTTTGTCTGCAGTCTACTTTCTGCTGTATATACTGCTTCTATAAGGCCTTTGCTATTCAGTGTTTAAAAACCGACAGTGAACTCACAAAGGTTAGTATCGCATTCTTTTCTTTTTCAAAATTGTGTAGCTGTATTTTTTTCTTCTTGGCATATATTCAACATCTATATATCTATTTATGCGCCGACATTAAAATAATTTTCCAAATTTTCAGACAATTTTTCGTTTGCGTTGCCTTATAGTATCGTGCAAGATTCAAATTTTAATAAAGTTTGCAACCATGATAACCCTTTTAAACACATCATACAAGTCTTAAAATATAAAATGACATACATAGTCATGGCTAAAATTAATATTAATTAATAGTTACTTTTAAAAACAAATTGACAGCTAATCACATCATTTCTTTATACATAATTTACAAGCAGTGTAAGGGAGGTAATCAAACATTGTTGTTTTAAATTGGGATTGGATTACCCCCCTTAGACTGCTTTTATATTGTAGTAATTGTCCTTTAACCAGAAAAAAACTTATTTGCCCCCCTTTTTTGCTTCGAATTTCTAAATGGTTGGAGGCATAACCCAAATAGTCCATCCTTAACATCTCTCTGTTGTATGGAAACTTGTGGACTAATTTCAGAGAGACTGAGGTTCATACACTTTAACGCAAGTTATTGTCTGAAAACTACAAAAATGCTTATTTGGGCCTCTTTTTGGGCCCGTAATTCCTAAACAGGTGGGACCATAACCCCAAAATCAGTCCCAACTATCCATTAGTGGTTCTAAACCTTGTGCTAAAATTTAATTGATTTCTATTTACTGATACGAAAGTTATTATCCAGAAACCATCCATCTTCAGACAATGCTGACGACGATGTGATACCAATATACGACCATAAACTTTTAAAATATTTGCGGTCGTATAAAAACCCACTGCGAGTCTTCCAAGAAGACTTGTCTCCAAATATTGTAAGCAGAAATTCTCCATGGTTTGGTAAACCCTAAAATTCATTCAGATAACAAATTAAACAAGAATGCACTCACTGAATGTCTCATTTGCTTTACTGTTGAAAGTCTTAAAGATAATGGTTTAACTAAAAGCATCAAAGAAACTAAGGTATGATAAATGCTGTCAGACAGACATTAAGACCTTAAAATTTTGTATACACAAAATAGAGTAGAGCTATAGCTTCTAGTAATTGAAAAAAAGACAACAAGAAAATCTTAACCAACTTTACCAATGAACCATGAAAATTATGTCAAGGTCAGATGGTACATACCAGACAGACATGTAGTATCCATTCACCAAATAATTGACCTACTGCTTAAAGTACTTGAAAAACAAACTAAACCACAAAAAACTTGACCTTGACAAATGAACCATGAAAATTAGGTCAATGTCAGAATAGACCTGCAAGACAGACATGTACTCATTTCAATTATTCCATACACCAAAGATACCGTTAGTTGCCCTATTGCTTATAGTACTAGACTAAAACAGACTCAACCACAAAACTTGGTGAACTATGAAATAGAGTTCCAAGATTATATGAAACATCCCAGACTAACATGTACCCATTACAATCATCTCATAGACCATATAACTAGTTGACTTACTGCTTACTAGTATATAGAGTATTCAAGAAACAGACCTAATCATGTAACCTTAACCTTGATCCATGAAATGAGGTCAAGGTCAGGTGAACTCTGTCTGACAGACATGCAGGTGTCACAAAGAACCCATATACCAAATATGATTATCCTATCACTCATAATATTTATATGTGAGAAATTCACATGACAAATAATCTAAGGTATTTGCATACTAGATATGAAGCATCCAGGTTACACTGATGACCATGCAAGGTGAGAGCAGTAATCCTATGTTTCTCAGCAGCTTCTTTGTTTAGAAAACATGTTTTGTTTTTGGTTCATGTCAATCATATTTGTTTTCATAAATCATTTTGTTATATTTTTTCCCCCTTCTCATTCACAATCATACCACATTTCTTTATTTTTATAACAATAAAGGTCCAACAGTTTATGAACTTTGCTTAGATCATCATTGATCAGACAATAAATAAGGTAAATACCTAGGTCTTCCTACATTTTCTAGTATGTTTACGAATGGTGAATATGATTGATGGATGGCTATTTGATGTCCAGTGGCAAATTAAATGCATATGCAGGATGAGAACATGATAATGCTTTGTACCAAATTTTTAACAAGCTACTTCACTTAGAAACAGTCTACAGGAAGAAATATCAACCTATTGGGACACTCAGACACAGATCTGACCTGTGTCTGCTCTTACTCCTGAATGACGCCTGCATTAAGGGAGCAGACATACTAATTTTAAGTATTTCTTTTCATCTGGCCTGGTTTAGAAACCACAACCTCTTGAACTGGAAACAGACACGTTACCACTACACCACTGAGGTGGTTCTGGTGAAATATAAGGCAAATAAATAACAAGACATAAAGTTGATACCATCACACTTTATCTTGCACTAAGACAAAAATCACATGACAACAAAATGGCTAATAACAATATTTACATACAACTGCTTGTACTAGCTGCCTGAAGAAGTTACCTCCCCTTTAATCACTCATCAAAGCTATTGCATGTCGTAACAATAACAACAATTGGGACGGCACCAACATGTGCGAATTAACAATAAAATAACAATGCACAAATATTTACAATTCTTAGCACTTGTTTCTGAATGAAAGTAAGAAAATATCATCTAAATCACAGAATTTTTATAAAAAAACTTAATAAGATGTGCATCAAGCCTGAAGGAAGTGCTTTTCAGGTGTGTACCTAACATTACACAAATGACAGACAAAGAAAAGAATTTATCATTTTTTAGGTGTGTTCCTAAATTTACACACATAACAAAGAAATCTATCATTCTCAGGTGTTTACCTAAAATTACACACATAACAAAGAAAAAGAATTTTCAGGTGTGTACCTAAATTTACATAGCATAATAACAGACAAATTTATCATTTTCAGCTGTTTACTTAAAAATTACATACATAACAAAGAAATTTATCATTTTTAGGTGTGCATCTATAAGATACATAACAGATGATGAAAAGAATTTACAATTTTCAGATACATAACAAAAAAAAGATGTTATCATTTTTAGGTGTATACCTAAAATAACATAAAAAAAAAAAAATAGTTAATCATTTTTCAGGTGTATACCTAAAATTTCATACATAACAGACTTAACAGACAAAGAATTTTTTTTTATCATTTTCAGTTGTGTATCTAACATTACATTATTTTTGATATATTTTTTTTCTTCAGAAAATTCAATGACAATAAAAAAAAAAATATTTTTATCTCTCTGTTAAAAAACTTTAATATTTTTCTATTGTTGTTAAAAAAGTTTTGGGTCAAATAGTTCACTTCAATAACCCCTCCCCAAGCACTTAAAATGCTACCAAAAAAGTTATACGAACAGCTCACAACAATAATTTTTCATTTTTCATTTTTTTTAGAAAATTCATTGGCAAGTATTTTTTCTATTCTCAAATATCCCTCTCCAAGCACTAAATATACTCTCGGCTCATCCCTAAGAGTAAGTTATTTTCAATGATGTATCAATATCCTATATCCATCAGTTATCATATTGATATCAGGGGCCTCGGTGGCCAAGTTGTCTATGTAGTTTTACTGTAATCACTAGCCAGTCAACACTGAGGTTGTGGGTTCGAACCCCGCTCGTGCAGGTGCACTCGACGCCAATCTTAATTGACTAGGATTGTCAGTTTTCCTATCAAAGGTCGGTGGTTTTCTCCACCAATAAAAACTGGCCGCCATGAAATAGCCCAAAAGTGGCGCCTAATAGTGGCGTTATAACACCACCAATCAATCATATTGATATCGTTTTACATGAGATTTGGTGGTAGAATCCGTTTCTCTAATAATTTCTAGATGATATGCAGACAACCTTGATCATTCTTTTCCAATGACCTGTAAAAAGATGTGCTCTTTCTATGCTATGCCATCAGGCATGGTTGTCTTTTTTGTGACGTCACAATAGGATATTTTGAGGAAAACAAGAAAATTTTATGTCATAATTGATATTTGATCAATGAAGAACTAAGAATAAATGTACCCCACATTGATTAAATAAAAATAATCAACAGACCAGAAAACAAATGAATCGGCTAAGAATTAGAGAAATTGATACATCAGTCACTTGAATTTCTATCCGTAAATGATTAAAAAAACAATTATCATATTACCGGTTGTATACTATGTACAATTTAAAAAAAAATCATTTAATGTGTTTGAAATTTAAGTGACTGTGGATATATGCAGAAACATATTATTATCAAATGTGCATTTAAGGGATGAACGAGTATAATCAGTTAAAAAAAACCAATGATGTACCAATGATAACAATTATTTTAGAATAAGCTAACAAAGAAAATGTACAATACAATAACAGAACAAGAACATTAACAGCTAAAATACAATTATTATTAAAAACAACATGATTTAACGCACACTTATTTGTACAAGTACATAATAACATTTTTTTTTATTAAAATAATTTTCCTAAAGTAATATACAATAGAACAAGCACAAATTTGTTTTGTTTGGGAAAAATAAATTGACCATATATCATATTTACAATATAGAGTCAAATCGGAAAATCTTAACAATCTTTAACCTATATTTTCTAAACTATAAAAAGTAAATGTGAAGATGACGGGTCTGTCAGATGCCCAAGCTTCAAATCCAAAACAGAATACAGTACATTGTATTTGAGAAAATTATGGATTTGGATTTTAAGTGATGTTTTTGAAGATTTACAGGCATAAATTGACAATTTTTCCCAAAATGAGTTTACTGGAAACACATTAGTAGAGTCAGTAAACGAATATTTATGCAAACAAATTAAAAATTTTAAGCCAACAAATCTTCAAATAGAACACTGTTATCTTCCTTCTAGTGCAACCGAGAGAAACACTGCTAAATGTACTATTTAGTATCAGTTAAATGACATCTGTGCTCGTGACAGAAAATATAGGTAAAAAAGACCTTTTAAATGAGACCAACTTTGTTTGGAAGACCTTTCTTTTGTCACATTTCATTTTCATTTGATAAACTTAACATCATAAATTTGTAAGAACACTTGTCAAAAAAGACCTCTTTTTTCATGACAGAAAGGGTGGTCCAATGACCATAAAGACGAGTTCCACTGTTTAAAAAATAAAGCCAAATTTTAATAACAGTCTTGACTGAAGTGAAGTAATAACATTTTAAAAATATGTGCTCAAAGTTTTTTGCTTTATTCTTTTTTTAATTGGCCTTAGAGAAAACTTCACAAGTCTCTACAAAATATAGGTAACAGTACTAGTCACACACATGTTATTTTATCATTATTGTTCTGTACGAGGAGACTTGAGTCTGATGTATACCAATAACAGGGAAACGAGACTTTTATAGTAATGCAAAACTTAAACGAATTCAGAATGTACACACAAGATAAACTTAAATGCCACACACACATAGGCAGGACATACAATACAATACTGTAAATTTAGAAATTAGTGTGTGCATTTATTATTCCGATTTTGAAGAATGGACAAATATGAAATTAATTAATATTGAGATTTCAGGAAAATCTGCATACAGATATATGCATTAGATATCAGAATGCAAGTTTTTATTAAAGTGATCGTCACTCAATCCCATTGTTTGCATGAATAAAAATGTTGCAATAATTTCTCAATTTTAAGTAACAGATAAAACCGAAAAATATATGTCTACCTACTGAAAATTTTGAAATATTTGCGAAAAATTGAAATGGGTTAGATTTTTCAAAAATAAAATTTACATTTAAAATTTTGAAAGTGCTATTTCTATGCAGCAAATTGTAATGATCAATACATTTTTGATATTGTTTAACAATAGCAATAATAAATTCACAGAGAAATTTCTGAAGTTACATGTAAATTACAGTATGATAAAATGTGACAATACCGGTATCAATAACAGTTAGATGATAAAATGAGTATGAATTTTCTACTTCATTGACACAGTGGAAGGTTCCGAAAGAAACGTTCATACAAAAAAGAAACTGCTTTCATTCCAGATAAATCACTTATTCAAAACGCTATTCAATGATGTCACAATAATATTTACATATATACAATTATGAGTGATTTTATATACAATGATAACTTTTACACAAAAGAGATCTAACACAATTGCATTTAAGTAAGAACACATTGTGGATGACTATAAAACATAGATATTAACAATTGCCATTAAAAATTTCATTAAAAAAAATATAGCACTATACGATGCTTTCAAGGATTAAAATTACAACTTGAAATTATGCTAAATTAAATATAAATAACACTTTTGTTCTTCAATAAAAATGTACATCATAAAAATTCTAAATTCTTAATAGGGCTCTTCAATTAATTAATGGGGGGTTTATAACCCCAAACAAGCACAATATAAATTTTTTACGATTCTTAAAACTCCTTAAAATACAACAACATACTTATTAATCATAAGTATCTCCCAGTCCCCATAAAAACCATTTCCGAAAAAACTCTTTTTGTGGAGTGTTGTCTTATTAGCAATCATACCACATTTTTTATTTTTATACTTTTTCTTACCACATTTCATACTTTTATACTTTTTCAACTTATGCATTCCTATTTTAAATTTAATACTTCAATAAAAGGATAACAGAAATCTGGAGAACCTAAACAGGACTATCAAAAAATACTGTAAACCAACTGAATTTTATTGAACTTTATTTCACGTTTAGCCCTTTCTAGACAACTTCACAGCAATTTTCCCCAATTTTCTTATTTTCTAATTGTATTCATATAATGAAAGGTGATTGATTGATTGATAGTTGGTTGCCTAACACACAGTTGCAAATATTTCATGTATATTCTGGACGAGAACAATTTAACATTAATTACAACAGGTTGGTTCTGTAATAGAGGCAAATGAATATCTGTTAACCTCTTTAGTGTTGAAAAAATCATGTAACTGTTTGAAAACTAACTTGTTATAAGCCTACAAAGCTGACCATAATTTATCTATTTATTTTGTATTGAAATCAAAGGCTTATACATGTACATGTATATGTGCACTTATATAAGGTCAATTCTATACAAGTACATGTATATGTGCATTTATATAAGGTCAATTCTATACATGTACATGTATATGTGCACTTGCATAAGATCAATTCCTAATTGTTGCCACTCATATGATTCTGATTTCCAAATTAACTATGATTTCCTTTCCTTTATAATTTTTTTTCAAAGAGCAAATTTTATGATTCAATAAAACTAAAATTGAAAATATTATTTAAAATTTGATTATCTAATAACTGATGAGGGCAGGGCATATGGTTGTCCTTTTTTTTTTATCCCAAAAAATAACAAGTGTGTTCTTCCTGCTTTCAGCCTCAAAACTTAGTGGTTTAAAGATCTGAAATTTTATCTTAATCTACTTTTTTTCTTTTATTGCAAACTCATGGAAAAAAATCCTCACATTTTTTATTTTTTCAAAACAAATTTCTAAAACATTGTTGAAACACATTTATTTGTTTTTATTGGCCACTTAAAACAATAAAATGATATTTGCCCTAAATATTCAGAATACTATCTTGTAAGGAAAGACGTTTGACTTATGCCTGTCACAAAGATATACAATCATCTAAGGATATGGCAATACCCTATACTGTCACTCAACTATCAAATGCCCTATTTATGGTACCTTAAGTATCATCCTATTTAACAGTCTATGTTTATATTTGTATCGCAAGTTAAATTAAAAACAAGAATGTGTCCATAGTACACGGATGCCCCACTCGCACTATCATTTTCTATGTTCAGTGAACCGTGAAATTGGAGTCAAAACTCTAATTTGGCATTAAAATTAGAAAGATCATATCATACGGCACATGTGAACTAAGTTTCAAGTTGATTGGACTTCAACTTCATCAAAAACTACCTTGACCAAAAACTATAACCTGAAATTTGCACTATCATTTTCTATGTTCAATGAACCGTGAAATTGGGGTCAAAACTCTAATTTGGCATTAAAATTAGAAATATCATATCATAGGGCACATGTGTACTAAGTTTCAAGTTGATTGGACTTCAACTTCATCAAAAACTACCTCGACCAAAAACTTTAACCTGAAGTGGGACAGACGAACGAACAGACGAACGGAAGCACAGACCAGAAAACATAATGCCCCTCTACTATCGTAGGTGGGGCATAAAAATTACCAGACTGACCAGGTTAAAAAAAGATGCACAAAATATATTGATTGATTGATTTTTCTTGTTTAATGCCACTTTGAGGAATATTGGCTATTTCATGGCAGCCAGTTTTTTTTTATGATGAAGCTTGAAGAAAACCACCAACCTTTGGTAGCAAATAAGGCAAAAATGATTGGAGTTGAACACACCTACAACATGCAGGGCTCAAATTCCCAATCACAGTATTGACAGGGTAGTGATAAAGTAGATGAAATACTTGCATGCCACTGAGGCCTCTGCAGAAAAATGTGAAAAGATCATACATAAACTTAAATTAAGCCATTTATTTTATTTTCAACATCCAAATCCATTTTTTTGTTGTTCAAATTTTTATTTCATTTCAATATTATTTTTTTTTTTAGTGATATAATGACTCACGTTCAAGCCCCTCTTAAAACTCCTAAAATCTTGATTTTCATGAGATTTTTCTGTAATAATATTTGTGTTTGACCTTGGACCATCAAAAACCTAACAGTGAACTGACACAAAACAAATGAAAACATAACTTTGGTCTTATCACTACCTGTAAATAGTAAAATAGAAACGTGAAAAAGGTCTATAAGTTAACAAACGGAAAATTCTAAGAACTTTTTAAAATACAAGTATTAAAAAAACAAATGAATAACTTAAAAAAAAAGCAATTAAAAATGGCTACAATAGCTATTTTGTGTAAAAAAAATCATTTGATCAAATTTGATTCACGTCATAAATAAATTAACTTGGAATGCAATCTATACATCAACTTAAACAGGCAGTAAAAAATAAAGAAAGACGGCCATGGAATTTAAATTAAAAATATTTACAACAAAAAATAAATCTCAGGGACCATTTCGAAATCTGACAGTTTTTCCTAATAATCATGAAGTAGGGATATTTCTAATTCAATTGTTCAGTTTGGAGAAAATTCAAATATTTAATATGTTCATGATATTTACATAAACATCTTTGCATTTATACACTTTCCATTGGATTAGCGAAAAACACCCTTATGTCCATTTCGAAAAAACTGTCAAATTTTGAATTAATTCCTAACTAACTAAAGCTACAATCTCAAAACAAAATAAACATTAACAATAATAACTAATTGGACCATTTATTCTCGTCGTTGACGTTTCCTTGCCATTGCTAGGTCACCTTCCGTGCTCCTTTTATGATTTTTGAAATGTACTTGTGATTGTGCCGTAAGTTGTAGTTGTATTGCACTGTAGTTACACTTTTCTGAGGAGAAAATTTTTCGCAACGCCAACATTTTATGACTTTTCAGACATAAAGTTACTGGTTCAAACACAACTTTTTCTTCAATGGGCTCAGGTTCAGGCTCAGGAATGGGACTTTCATGAGAACTGACAGGTACGGGACTATTCTGTGAGACAGGGGTAATAACTCCGTTTGTAAACTGCTGTTCTTTTTTGTACATCATCATATCTGATGGACTTTCAGCTTTAAGCATGGCATCAACAGACATACCCATGAAAGGGGATCCGTTGGACTTGGTGCTCAAGAATTCCTGTAAATCAACCCTAGTGTCTGATGCTGCTGTGACAACAGATGTTGTACTAACAGCTGTAAATGGTTCTCCATTTCCTAGGAGATATTCAGGATTAAGTATTGAATCACCGCATGCTTGAGCTAATGCCTCGATATTAGGATTAGGTTCTGTGTGCAAATCATCATCAACTTTAGAGACCATGGCTTCAATGTCAGACATAGATTTGATTGGAGAGTCTTCTGCTTGCCCATTTATTTTATCTGACTTTTCTTGGTCATGAGTTTTACCTTTCTTGGCTTTTACTTTTTTCTTTTGATTTCTATTTTCATCTTGGATGATTTCTCTCTCTTCTTCTGATTCCTCTTCAGATTCAGATGAAGAGGACGATTCATCGCCATTCTCACTTGTCAGATGAATCAGTTTTCTAACTGTGGGATCAAATTTGGCTAGCGAATTCACCAGCTGTTTTGCCCACGTTATGTGAAGAACGGGTGTTTTACTGTCCTCTTCCCATTCACAAATTCCGTCATAGAATCTTAGAAAGTCTGCGTAGCACTCAGGATCATACGATATTGATGTATGGTGAATACGGGAAGCATTTTCACTGGCTACCTGCTTCATCATTGTTGGTATTAAATCATTGCCAACTTCTAGAAATTCTTTGTAAATTTCTTCATCTTCTCGATTGTAATTAAAACTGTAAAATACATTATATATTCATGATATTAATAAGGTGACCATAAGATATAAAAATAAGAAGATGAGGTATGATGACTAATGAGACATATATCACCCCAAGATCAAACAAGAGTGCACACACTGAAATGTCTCTTATGCTTTACTGACCATTGATTTTATGTTGAAAGTCTAAAGATAAAGGTTTAAATGAAAACATCACAGAAACTCAGGTCAGATAAATGCTGTCAAACAGACATATACAACTTACAATTTTTTTATACACAAAATATAATTGACCTATTGCTTATGATAATTGAAAAACAGACCAAAACACAAAAAACTTAACATTGAGTGATTGACCAAAGAACCATGAAAATGAGCTCAAGGTCAGATGAAACCTGCCAGACATACATATATACCTTAAAACCATTCCATACACCAAATATAGTTGACCTCAAGGCTTCCAAAACGGTCATATATTCCAAAACTTTGGTATAATGTCCGGTAAAGTCCGGCTGGGCAAGGCATGAAACGGTCATTTACTTTTTAGTTTTCAAGGCTTTCTTAAGAGATGGTCATTTTAACATAATTCGCGATCTTTTTGATCCAACTTTTGCCTTTAACAGCTTCACATTTCCTGTCATAAAAGTGACAAGATGATTAACTAGATATCATTGAGATGGGAGCCATCTCTGTGGGCCCCGCTGTGAATAATGTGCATTAAAAAATTGTATCTTTACCATAGGACATGGGTTTGTCAACTGAAATCAAAGTTTTTGACCTAGACCTTTGACCTAGGAAGTTGTAAATAAATTATGACACACCCTTTGGTGTTGGTTTATAAACAAGTCAAGTATAAACTTTGAAATGATAACGGTTCTCAAGATATAGAGCGGACACGATCTTTACCATAGGACATGGGGTTGTCAACTGAAACCAAAGTTTTTGACCTTGACCTTTGACCTAGGAAGTTGCACATAAATTATGACACACCCTTTGGTGTTGGTTTATATACATGTCAAGTATAAACTTTGAAATGATAACGGTTCTCAAGATATAGAGCGGACACAATCTTTACCATAGGACATGGGGTTGTCAACTGAAACCAAAGTTTTTGACCTTGAACTTTGCCCTAGGCAGTCGTTCATAAATTATGACACACCCTCTGGTGTTGGTTCATATACATGTCAAGTATAAACTTTGAAATCATAACGGTTCTCAAGATATAGAGCGGACACGATCTTCACCACAGGACACAGGGTTGTCAACTGAAACCAAAGTTTTTGACCTTGACCTTTGACCTAGGAAGTTTTACATACATCATGACACACCCTCTGGTGTTGGTTAAAATGGATGTCAAGTATAAACTTTGAAATCATAACGGTTTTTAAGATATAGAGCGGACACAAAGTTAAAGTGTTACGGACGGACGGACGGACGGACGGACAGACGGACGGACGGACAGACGGACAGACTGATCACTATAGGGCGACCCGCCTTAGTCGGCGGGGCCCTAATTACTATCAAAACAACCCCTACTTCAATACTTTCTAATTTTAATCAAGGCTAATTAGTTGTTGGACAGCTGAAATCTACCTGTTCAGGTGACAGGTAAACTATTTTTAGTACCGGACATCGTATAAATTGATTGGTCTATTCAAAGTTATTTTCTTACATTTCAGCGGTTTGTACATGTTGTATCTAATTAATTTAGTCCAAAAGATTAAAATTATAAGAAATACGTCTAGAAACAAGATTTGATGAAAATTTAAAAAGGTTTTAAGTGAAAAATTGTCAGAACGACGTTGTATGAACTAGAACATGTGTGCGCATGTGCACAGGTGGGAAATTCAATTATGCATCCTACATTTCTTCAAAAATGCTAAAACTATCATTGATACCTGTATCTAACGTTCATTTCAAGTATTTTGTTGAAGAATTAACGTGGAAAGAGCTTCTTCACTCAGTCGTGCTTTGTAAACGTACACAGATTTTATGTATCCGTTTCTGGTCAATGTTTTACCATTGTCAAGTCAACATCTGGTATTAGGAAAATGTGATTTTAAAAACGAAAGTAAAATGTTTTGATAACGTCATTTTGCACAAATAAAGTCTCTAAGGCAGAAATGAGCACGCTTATGTGCACACTTCTAATGATGCACTGCCAATTTAACAGTTACGTCAGAACATCAAATTCATATCAAAGTAAAGTCTAATATCTTTTTTTTTTAAATCTAATGTCAATCAATGGGATGGCCATCTGATTACCATAATTTCCTTTTGTGACTTAGTCTTAAGGGATTAAAATCGGGATCAGATATAAAATGTCCGGCTGGCTCAAATATTTTTTGGAAGCCCTGGTTGACCTATTGCTTAAAGTACTTGAAAAACAGACCAAAAGACAAAAACCAAACATTGACCAATGAACCATGAAAATAAGGTCAAGGTCAGATGATACCTGCCAGACAGGCATGTACCCATTAGTCATTCCATACACCAATAATAGTTGACCTATTGCTTATAGCACTTGAAAAACAGACCAAAACACAAAAACTTAACATTGACCAATGAACCATGAAAATGAGGTCAAAGTCAGATGATAACTGCCAGACAGACATGTACACCTTACAATCATTCAATACACCAACTATAGTTGACCTGTTGCCTATAGTACTTGAAAAACAGACCAAAACACAAAAACTTAACATTAACCAATGAACCATGAAAATGAGGTCAAGGTCAGATGAAACCTGCCAGACTGACATGTACACATTGCAGTCATTCTATACACCACATATAATTGACCAACTGCTTATAGTATTTGACAAACAGACCTAATCACCTAACTTTAACCTGGATCACTGATTCATAAAATGAGGTCAAGGTCAGGTGAACCCTGTCTGAAGGACATCTAGAGGTTGCAAGGAACCCATATACCAAATATGGTTATCCTATTACTCATAATTAGTGAGAAATTCACATGACAAAAAACTCTTTTTTTTTTTTCAAGCAGTCGCTGAACCATGAGGTCAAGGACATTGGACATATGACAGACGGAAACTTCGTGACATAAGGTATCTGCATACCAGATATGAAGCATCCAGGTCTTCTACCTTCTGAAATATACAGCTTTAAACAAATAGATTACACCACCGTTGCATAGTAATACCTATGTCTCGCATACTGCGACTTTCTTCGCAGGCGAAACAAAAATGGGGATGTAAACAACTAGATGCTAATTTTTTATGAACTTATGATTTCCGATTGAAAACTCATAAAAATTTGCCCCATATCTCCTTTTAGTCATACTAGCAATACTAAAACCAAAATAACTATTCATATTATATTATTCTTAATTCAAAATATGAAGATTATCTAAATCAATATGTTTAAATTACTTGTAAAGCTATATTTATAATTTTAAGAAAATAGAAATACATCCCACTTTTATTATTTGGAAACTGTTAACATGGTTTCATCACCAATAAAAATTAATTATATCATCTCATGAAAAAATTTTGAATTTTAGAAAAATTGTATCATGCTGAATATTCATCCATAGCTTATATCAAAGTCAAAAATAGTCATTGCTTGTACGATTGATTGAGTGTTAATTACTTTACATAAAGTGTCAATTATTTCAAGCATGTTCAGGACCAGATGCTCCGCAGGGCGCAGCTTTATACGACCACAGAGGTTGAACCCTGAACAGTTGGGGCAAGTATGGACACAACATTCAAGCTGGATTCAGCTCTAAATTTGGATTGTGATTAAATAGTTGACACAGCATAGGTTTCTGACACAGAATGAATGTGGTCTAATGAATTTAAAAATTTTTTTTTTGCCTTTGAGCAATTCACTTTGCTGTTGACTATTAATCCTCTCAAAAAAATGTTTGAATTCAAATTTCTAATGGAGTTTGCAACAATAACTACTAATTTAAATACATCATAAAATATTAAAATATAAAAAAAGTGCTTGTTATCACTGAATGGTAAAGATTGTTTTAATTTATCAGTTGGTAGTAAAAGTGAATATACATTGTATATTGTATAAAACAATGATTTAAGTTGATTCAACTACTATTCTGGACAAAGAAAGATAACTCCAATTGAAAATTTCTTGCTATTGCACAATATTGTGCAATTAGATATTTCTTGCTATTGCGCAATACTGTGCAATTGAAAATACTTGTTATTGCACAATACTGTGCAATTGAAGATTTCTTGCTATTGCGCAATACTGTGCAATTGAAAATTTCTTGCTATTGCACAATACTGTGCAATTGAAGATTTCTTGCTATTGCTGAATACTGGGCAATTGAAAATTTCTTGCTATTGCACAATACTTAATATAATAATTTTGGATCCTGATTTGGACCAATTTGAAAACTGGGCCCATTATCAAAAATCTAAGTACATGTTTAGATTCAGCATATCAAAGAACCCCAAGAATTCAATTTTTGTTAAAATCAAACTTAGTTTAATTTTGGACCCTTTGGACCTTAATGTAGACCAATTTGAAAACGGGACCAATAATTAAGAATTTACATACACAGTTAGATTTGGCATATGAAAGAACCCCAATTATTCAATTTTTGATAAAATCAAACAAAGTTTAATTTTGGACCCCGATTTGGACCAACTTGAAAACTGGGCCAATAATCAAAAATCTAAGTACATTTTTAGATTCAGCATATCAAACAACCCAAGGATTCAATTTTTGTTAAAATCAAACTAAGTTTAATTTTGGACCCTTTGGACCTAAATGTAGACCAATTTGAAAACAGACCAAAAATTAAGAATCTACATACACAGTTAGTTTCGGCATATCAAAGAACCCCAATTATTCAATTTTTGATGAAATCAAACAAAGTTTAATTTTGGACCCTTTGGGCCCCTTATTCCTAAACTGTTGGGACCAAAACTCCCAAAATTAATCCCAACCTTCCTTTTATGGTCATAAACCTTGAGTTTAAATTTCATAGATTTCTATTTACTTATACTAAAGTTATGGTGTGAAAACCAAGAAAAATGCTTATTTGGGCCCCTTTTTCCTCAACTGTTGGGACCTCAACTCCCAAAATCAATCCCAACCTTCCTTTTGCAGTTATAAACCTTGTGTTTAAATTTCATTGATTTCTATTTACTTATACTAAAGTTATTGTGCGAAAACCAAGAATAATGCTTATTTGGGCCAATTTTTTACCCTTAATTCCTAAACTGATGGAACCAAAACTCCCAAAATCAATCCCAACCTTCCTTTTATGGTCATAAACCTTGTGTCAAAATTTCATAGATTCTATTTACTTAAACTAAGTTATAGTGCGAAAACCAAGAAAATGCTTATTTGGGCCCTTTTTGGCCCCTAATTCCTAAACTGTTAGGACCAAAACACCCAAAATCAATCCCAACCTTCCTTTTGTGGTCAAAAACCTTGTGTTTAAATTTCATAGATTTCTATTTACTTTTACTAAAGTTAGAGTGCGAAAACCAAAAGTCTTCGGACGCCGCCGACGATGCAGCCAACGTGATACCAATATACGACCAAAAAATTGAAATTTTTTGCGGTGGTATACAGTTGGATACTGTGGTTCAGAAAATTTTGTGTGTACTCAATATTGCAATTGTTGAACTATCAACAAAAATTGCCAATTCGGGAAATTCTACGTACAGAAAATGCTATCAAAATTAAAAATGCAAGTTTTTATTTTTGTGAAACCTATCCCGCCACAATTTTTGCAATAATGACTTTACAGTGATCATTTCACCCTGAGAATAAAGCTGAGTAAACAACAATATCCTCCAGTCACCGGCTTCTACACTAATACCTACTTTTTCACTGCATTAGTTGCTTCTGCCCATGCTTTTAATGCTTGTGCGAAAACAAGAAAAATGCTTATTTGGGCCCTTTTTGGCCCTAATTCCTCAACTGTTGGGACCTCAACTCCCAAAATCAATCCCAACCTTCCTTTTGCAGGTTATAAACCTTGTGTTTAAATTTCATTGATTTCTATTTACTTATACTAAAGTTATTGTGCGAAAACCAAGAATAATGCTTATTTGGGCCCTTTTTTGGCCCCTTATTCCTAAACTGATGGAACCAAAACTCCCAAAATCAATCCCAACCTTCCTTTTATGGTCATAAACCTTGTGTCAAAATTTCATAGATTTCTATTTACTTAAACTAAAGTTATAGTGCGAAAACCAAGAAAATGCTTATTTGGGCCCTTTTTGGCCCCGAATTCCTAAACTATTAGGACCAAAACACCCAAAATCAATCCCAACCTTCCTTTTGTGGTCATAAACCTTGTCTTTAAATTTCATAAATTTCTATTTACTTTTACTAAAGTTAGAGTGCGAAAACCAAAAGTCTTCTGGACGCCGCCGCGACGACGCAGCCAACGTGATACCAATATACGACCAAAAAATTGAAAATTTTTGCGGTGGTATACAGTTGGATACTGTGATTCAGAAAATTTTGTGTGTACTCAATATTGCAATTGTTGAACTATCAACAAAAATTGCCAATTCTACGTACAGAAAATGCTATCAAAATTAAAAATGCAAGTTTTTATTATTGTGAAACCTATCCCGCCACAATTTTTGCAATAATGACTTTACAGTGATCATTTCGCCCTGAGAATAACGCTGAGTAAGCAACAATATCCTCCAGTCTCCGGCTTCTATACTAATACCTACTTTTTCACTGCATTAGTTGCTTCTGCCCAGGCTTTTAATGCTTGTTTATAATTGTGATTTCTGTTATGGTACCCTCCAAGGTAGGTATATGGATAAACATGTTGATTATCGTAATGGACTTTTGATGACTGGATTGCTTCCTCAAAAATGTCCACAGGAGGAGGCCTTCCAGGTGTTGGTGAGATTTCTTCTAAGTCTCCCAAATTACCTAAAGCCATTGGGTATCTGTGTAAAAAAATTGACAGGTTTGTATTGCTTTACATTTTTATTTTTTATTGCTGTGCAGAATTGGTTTCTTCATTGTTGAATATTATACAGTGACCTATAGTTGCAAACATTTTTTTAAGTCTCCAAAATTACCTATAAAAGTCACTGGGTATCTGAAGAAAGGAATTGCTATCTCACATATATTCACATTTGTCATTTTGGGTCCTTTTATAGCTTGCTATGTGGTATGAGTTTCACTCACTGTTGAATAATATACAGTACCCTATAGTTGTTAACTTCTACCTTATTTGGTCACTGGTGTCTCATTGGCAATCCTACCAGATCTTCTTCTTTTCATAAAAATTGTTGCAATATCTGTTGCTATCTATAGTCCTTCAGAAGCATGAAAGATGGTTACAGACATTCAAAGTTATTTGTTCATAATTTTTTGAAACATATTTTTTTCTCATGAATTTTACGATAAAACTTGCAGGCAATTTCTTTTTGGTTTCATTCTATCTACATTAAGAATAAAATTGAATAGAATATAGTGAAAATAATTAAAAAAAATTGACAGTATTTTTTACATGAATAAAAGATACTCAGTACCAAAGGTTAATGTCTTTTTTTAGGGTGTTTTTTTTTGCATCTAATTTAATATCTATAATCTATTGCATAATCCATGTAACAACAGATCAGATTTCAGTTTCCTTTTATAATGAAAATGTCAATTTTTGCCTTCTATTTGATTTGGCATGTTCATAATGAAATGGTTTTTCCAAAAAAAAAAAATGTACATTAATTTACAAAAGTTACATTAAAGAACCAGATGCTCCACAGGGCGCAGCTTTATACGACGGCAGAGGTTGAACACTGAATGTTTGGGGCAAGTATGGACACAACATTCAAGCTGGATTCAGCTCTAAATTTGGATTGTGATTAAATAGTTGACACAGCATAGGTTTCTGACACAGAATGAATGTGGTCTAATAAACTTTAAATTTGTTTTTTGCTTTTGAGCAATTCACTATGCTGTTGAATATTAATCCTCTCCAAAAAATGTTTGAAGAAATTATTTTTCTTTTTATTTATGAAATCTGAAATGAGAAAATTGAAGCCCCACCCCCATTTTTTTTTTTACATCCCCCTTTCCCTTTTTCCAAAACTGATCTCAATTCAAATTTCTAATGAAGTTTGCAACAATAACTACTCATTTAAATACATCATAAAATATCAAAATGTAAAATAAAGTGCTTGTTATCACTGAATGGTAAAGATTGGTTGGTAGTAAAAGTGAATATACATTGTATATTGTATAAAACAATGATTTAAGTTGATTCAACTACTATTCTGAACAAAGAAAGATAACTCCAATTGAAAATTTCTTGCTATTGCACAATTTGAAAACGGGACCAAAAATTAATAATCTACATACACAGTTAGATTCGGCATATCAAAGAACCCCAATTATTCAATTTTTTATGAAATCAAACAAAGTTTAATTTTGGACCCTTTGGGCCCTTATTCCTAAACTGGACCAAAATTCCCAAAATCTATCCCAACCTTCCTTTTATGGTCATAAACCTTGTGTTTAAATTTCATAGATTTCTGTTTACTTATACTAAAGTTATGGTGCGAAAACCAAGAAAAATGCTAATTTGGGCCCCTTTTGGGCCCCTAATTCCTAAACTGTTGGGATCTCAACTCCCAAAATCAATCCCAACCTTCCTTTTGTGTTCATAAACCTTGTGTTTAAATTTCAATGATTTCTATTTACTTATACTAAAGTTATTGTGCAAAAACCAAGAATAATGCTTATTTGGGCCCTTTTTTGGCCCCTTTTTCCTAAACAGTTGGAACCAAAACACCCAAAATCAATCCCAACCTTCCTTTTGTGGTCATAAACCTTGTGTCAAAATTTTCTAGATTTCTATTACTTAAACTAAAGTTATAGTGCGAAAACCAAGAAAATGCTTATTTGGGCCCATTTTTGGCCACTAATTCCTAAACTGTTGGGACCAAAACTTCCAAAATCAATCCCAACCTTCCTTTTGTGGTCATAAACCTTGTCTTTAAATTTCATTGATTTCTATTTACTTATACTAAAGTTATAGTGCGAAAACCAAAAGTATTCGGATGATGACGACGACGACACTGACGCCAACGTGATACCAATATACGACCAAAAAAGTTTCAATTTTTGCGGTCATATAAAAATTGAATGTGTGCTTGATTTTCATTCTGATATTAAAATGTTTCCTTTTTGCTTTTAGGTTTTAGGTCTTTCATCACGTTGTTATATTCCTTTTTCATTTCTTGGGAAATGAACAGTTTATTATTTTGAAGAAGAGTTTACTCATTGTTCAAGAATCATAGATTTTTATCTCCTGTTTGGATGCTGTTCCACTGATGATCACCCCCATTCCATTTTTTATTTGAAGTATCATTTTTCGACACATATTGAAGAGTAAACTTACTTTGATAAATGGCCCAAATCATACAACAGCCACAGAAGTTCCTGGAATGATACAACCATTTTTCTTTTATTAAATATTAAGAAGTACAGTAAAGTTCAGCAATAGTCGTGGTTATAAAAGTTGGTTCTATCCAGGAATTATAATGGGGACAAAAAAATTGTGTGTTCAAAAGTAATTGCATGACTATGTCATAACTCGGTTAAAATAACAATGGTATTGGCAAATATCCCCTTTTAAATCAAAGGAAATCAATAATTTTTCTGTCCTGAGTAATAAAAGGGAAAAGCATATATAAAGTTTTAAAGCTTTCATTTTCCAACAAAGATAAAGATAAAGAGAAAATTCAGCCCAGTTGGTAAAAGAAAATATATCTTCAGATTTGAAACCATACACTCATTATTATTTGTTTGATGGTGGCCTTATGCTGTCTTCTGCTCTTTGGTCGGGTTGTTGTCTTTAGGACATATTCCCCATTTCATTATTATTTGATACCAATTTTCGTGGGTTTCATTTATTTTGTTGGTTGTGGTGAACCTTAAATTGAAATGTTCAAAGAATTATAAATTATGAAGAAGATTTTATGCAAGCTTGGATAAAACCATGAAATTAAACATGCATGAAAATGCAAATTTTCGTTAGTCCAGAAAATTGTTACCCACGAGAATAAATGAATCCACAGCATTATTTTTTTGTTGTTGCTTAAATTGCTATCTGTTATACTGTGGATTCATTTATTTGGCGTGTGTACCAATTTTTGTGGATAAGGGAAAACTTGCATGCTCATGGATATTTGAAATTCATTGTTTAGCTGAAGTCTGAATTCCAAGCATATAGAAAATTTGTCACTTGTTGAATATTTCCTTTTGTAGTTCACAATATACACATGAAATCCACTTTAATTGGTATCTAATGATGAATCCACAGTACCTGTTGTAATGATCCCATCTCCACACTATCCACAGTCAAATTTATGGATGGATTAATTCCACTAACAATGGCTGCCACTTCCATGTGTCTGTTACATATAACTGGCTGTCCATTTAAGTACAACCAACTCTTTTCTACAACACTAGCTGTGATTGGCTGGCCTCTTTTGTCTTCATTTCCTTTCCCTTAAAATAGAAATTTCTTAATAATTTATCATTCCACATCAGCACATGATTCCAGCACAACGAACCAATGAAAAATACAATTCAATGACAGGTTGAAAAGTAAAACAAGTTGCTGTGCTAAAGTTTTTATTGTCGAACTATAACCTGCAAACTAAAATAATGTTGGTTAAAGCCTTATCTAGTTAATACAGAATAGGATCAGGTATTGCTTTTATCTACATGTATGTTTTAAACAATGATATTGTTGGCTTTTTTCAAAACTACCTATACCCTTTTTTATTGGGAAAATATGCGTCATTTTCATCAAATTGGGAAATTTAAAATAAACCATGAATTTGACTGAAACTTCAATTTACAAACCTATTTTCAAGTCAAACCCTGCTTTAAATAAGACCCCATTTTATCAGTGATGATACATAAATAGACCCTCAAATGTGCACATATAGTCATTTTAGGCAAGAAAATTGTTTAAATGAGTGTTTTTCAGTTTGTATTCATCATGTTCATGCACAATTACTACTGAGACTGCTCTGTTTGGGAAAAAGTTGTCTTTTTGCGAATAATTTTAAGCCATTTTTTTTTCAAATTAGGATTCTTCTCCAGGGGAAAAAGCCTATATTCTCCACTAATTTAAGGGAAACAATATCACTGGTTTTCGAAAGGGGCAGTTTATTTATGTTGTTAGAAACACCATATACAAGTAACAAGGTAAATCTTAAATATATTGATTAATCTATAATACTATGGTATTTTGCTAGTGGAGTTGTCAATCCTTTTGAGAGCAGGCTAAACAAAGAATTCATATCAAATTTTGCAAAAGATGCAGCAAAATCATTAAAACTTGACCTATTACCATGCCATGTGACTTCAGCAGTTTCTTTTAAATCTTCACCAAACACAACCCAAGCATGGTCTTCTGATAAAGATAAATGTACGTCATTGTATTCTAATATCTGGAAGGCAGCAACTACTGCAAAAGCCACACCAAAACAGTCAAGCTTGTTCCCTGAAAGAGAAAAAGTACATACAGTTTATAAAACATTCAGACACCAAATGTCAACCATTCTTTCTGGCCTTTGTTATTCTTGTATTATTTTAATTTTAGTTTCTTGTGTACAATTTGGAAATTAGCATGGCGTTCATTATCACTGAACTAGTATATTTTTGTTTAGGACGCCTCCGGGTGCGGGAATTTCTCGCTACATTGAAGACCTGTTGGTGACCTTCGGCTGTTGTTTTTTTCAATGGTCGGGTTGTTGTCTCTTTGGCTCATTCCCCATTTCCATTCTCAATTTTATTAAAAAAATATATTTTATTTATTACCTGTTTTAGTGTTTTATATATTTGCATCACTACCTATAAAGAGATTGTTCACCTTAATCATAAAAAAAGGAGACTACATATATTCTATTGATTCTATTCTACTCTATATATATACCATGTATACATGTGTGTGTTAATTGCAAATTAAAATGCATACATTGATGGAAATATAATTGGCGAAATGCACATCTGGTACAAAAAATTGGTTATGGTTGATGTTAGTTGAATGTGTACCTAAATTGAGCATGAACTTGAATAATGAGGGGTACAAGCAGCCTTCAACATGTTCAAGATTAATTTTTTTATAATAAGTAGATTTATTTATATAAAAATGTCCTGATTTTATACTGTATACTGAAACATTAGGAGTCTTGGGATTCTATGTTACTCCATACAGATAACTTAAATTCTTAGATCAGTCACATTAGTTGACAGCATAGTACAACTGATATAAACTACCTCTGCCTTCGTTTTTTGGTGGATAGTTGACTCATTGGCAATCATACCATGTCTCCATATTTAAATGTTTAACTTCCTCATTAGAATCTGATTCTTAGAAATATAGGTATTAAACAACAATATTAAATATTTTATAAAGGATGTCATATAAATGAACAGAATATATGGTTGGATTTTATTCTGTATTTGTGTTTGAAGATTGATGACAGTGATGTTTAAATATAGAAGCCAGAGTTCGCGAAAATGGTCGGTCCTGTCGGTCCTATCGGTCAAAATGAGGCTCGGACCAGTATTTTGAAAGCTAGTGTCGGTCCCGATGACCGATGTAAAAACGGCCGTTGCAGTGCCTTTTTTATCGGTAATTAGTTGTACCGCAACTAATTCCAATAATGTGTTTACATCGGTCTTCAGATGTACCTGCTGCTGATTTCCGGTACTGGTTTCCTGTTATAAACAAACTGAAACCTATGGAAACCAAAGTGTCGTACTACACGTGGCCTGCTAAATTTGTTCATGGCAAACAATCGGCGATTGAAATCTTAGATGGAGATAACAAATACTGTGAAAATGATTCAGATGATGAAATGGATAGAGACAATTACTTTAATTAAGAACAATCAGAAGATCAGAACTGGTCCTTCATTATTAATTTGTCCGTGGCTGTGAAAAATAAAACTAATAATAATAAAGTTACTTTTGGATAAAATATGTTATTATTTTTATTTTAGGATCAAATTGACAGATTTTTTTTAGGACTGGCTAAAATTTTGTAGGACTGACAAATAATCTTGCTTTGTCGGTCCCATGACCGACGGGTCAAACAAAGTTTTCGCAACTCTGAGAAGCTGTAAATTATGACCATAACAATCTGACTGACAGTTCTGTTTCAAATTTCTATGGACTTAGATAAATAAAACCACATGACATGTAGAGACGTGTAAACTTGTTTTAAATAAGTATACCAGTTAAGAAACTGTAAAGTGATTGGAGATGTGCTCGGTCTTTGAAACTCTTTAGATAAACAACACCAAACAACATCAGAGACAATTTTCACAAGTTCTCTGGTAGCAAATTTGTCAGGAAATTTTGTTTTGTCAACGGATCTTTTTATATGCGTCACAAATTTAGTGTACAGTGCTTCAATGGTCGATAATTCAATAACAGGAAAAATGGGCTCCAGCGTGTTGGATTTGTCAGCATCACTAGATACCGCTCGGTTGACAGTCAAAATATTTTCAATTACTCCAAGCACAATTGACATTAATGTTAAGTTAGGTTCATTATCTTTCAGTTCATGTTTAAATAAGTCAATGACATCTTGTATTTTTTGAAGGGGAAAGAATTGTTTTTCGATTTCTCGTAATCCCGCCATCTTGCATTAGGAAAATAATATTTTAGCCTTTAAATCTGCATTTTTGCATAATTACATATTTAAGGAGTTTTATTCAAAACATTGACGAAAATATTCATGCTTTAATATTTTTATTATCTTAATTTAATTGTATTTTAGGTTGTCATTGCTTTGTTTTTAAAGAAATTTTCTGTTTCGTAATAGGTTTAGAGATTAATTATTATGTTTTAGAGAAAATGGCCGACAACGTGCCTGTCGCATCAGCAGCCAACAGCAATGAAGTCCAAAATGCCGCACCAGGGGCTGACCAGGCGGTAATTAACTTTGAAATAAATCTATATGTTAATTTATTTCCCCCCAATATTACTTTATGTTTTGAATTTGTGTAAATAACGATGATTCTGATCGAAAGACAAAACAACACACAGCTGAGACTCTGATAATAATAATGTCGACGT